>JAULBS010003444.1:0-11477 GCA_032355785.1 Symmetromphalus regularis | reverse complement strand
ATACATACATACATACATACATATATATACATGTATATATATATATATATATATATATGAATGTGTGTGTGTATGTATGTGTGATATGATATAGATAGATATATATACAGAAGTATTAATAGGCAGGCAGGCAGAAAGACGGACAGACAGACATACAGACAGTGTGTGTGTGTGTATATTGTCCTACGTCTAAGTGCCGGTGACACACAAAATAATAACATTTTTTATTATACAAACCCCACCCTGTTCCGCCGTGCTACAACCCCACCCCTGTTCCGCCGTGTCTGTATTATTATTTTTTAAATTTTAACTTACATGAAACACCCATTTCGTTCATGAGATCACGTGCTTCTCTCTCGCCAATCATCTTGCTAAGTTCCTCCATGTTCACGTGACCATCCTGGTTAAGATCATACTCGCTGACGGCACGTTTATCGCCGACAGCTACAGAGAAGAAATAAACATACTTGTCAGCAATCAAAATTAAAGGTTTCATTTGGATGACGTAATATCAAAATAACAGTATTCATACTAATTTATTAACACTACATTCACTATTTTAGTACAATAATTCCATTTTGTAAATACACATTTGTTATAAATACTTGGATTGGTATCACGTGACTTTAAAAAAAGAAGAAAAAAACGTTCATAGATGCATGAACCTCAGTTTTGCACTATTTCGGAATATAAAACTATTTTGTGAATTATATCAAGAAAGGAATCACCAAGGAATTCCCCCAATATTCTATTTTTAAATATCAAACGTTGATCGACTGCAGTTGTCAGCGTCGCGTTAGATGTCAAAATGATAGACGTGCCAGCCAATTTGTTTGGAGATTTTAATTTAGAAATTTTGTTTCCCACCTATAAGTAAACATGAACTTGGTCCTCACACATACGTAACTGTCGTAAAATAATAATAAATTTGCCTACTTTCACAATTACGAAGCCAGTAAATACAACAGAAACATGCGATATACCGGTTTCATCTATCCCTAGTAACATTGAACACACTTTGTCGATTTAAAATCTGTCATCACATGCAATTTTCACACACTTAAAATGTCATAACTGTAATTTCAACACCGTAATCGGAAAACCACCTTCATAAAAAGGCGACCTTTCACAAATTTATTGTTAAATATTCATACACCAACCGCTTCACCACATGCACATTTTACTATACAAAAGAGAGCATTTTATATGTTTATATTATCGTTTGCATTCACTTAAATAACTATTAACGTCATTTGTTTATGTTAAATTATGAATGTGCCTGGCTGATATTGACATTTAATGCAATAATTGTGAAGAATCGGTATTTTTTTAATGTAAGAAACCGATCTTCGTTTTGCGGTTCATACTTCCATGAACCTCAAACATTATCAAGTTCAATTCTTAAATATCGTTTAATTATAAATAAGTTTGTAGTTTAAAATAGTTCGCTGAAGACAGATACCTACCAACTATATTTTTATTGTTTTAACATTCAGCGTTTTGTCAACGGAGTGTACCCAACTGAAGTTTCGTTTCAGTCAAAAATTCTCCCAAAAAGGTTTGATGGTAGATCAAGCAGTTACTAAATTGCGCACGTCGTCCATGTATATGATCCGCCATTACAATAATGCTTGTCAAACCTAGCAACTTGCGGTTATCTCCCTTGCGGAAATTGGAGAGGCGAAACCAGTGATCGACTGAACAACATTCCGAGTGTTATTCTTTTGCATTACTTTGATTAATTAACTATATAGTTTAACATGTTGACAAGACAAATTCGTTGTAGAAGCATCTCTGGGGTATATGGCTTTTTATGCACCCTCTGTGTGTTCTATTACCCTTCTGCTCTGGTTAAAAGAACACACAGGGGGTGCATAAAAAGCCAAATACCCCTCGTGATGCTTCTAAAACTTATATTGTTACTATTTTTATTCTATCCTCTGTCATAAAATAAGGTGACAATGAGAATAAGCCAATAAGATAATACAGTATATTCCATATTTAATGCTCCCTCCCTAATTATCGGCAACCTCAGGCCATTTTGCAAAATGAAAATGACATACCTTATCCTAAATCTATGATTGTGCCAAAGTATCCAAAGTATGCAATGAATGCACAAACTAGAAATTTGTATTGCACAAAATAAACAGTAAAAACACGATTTAATTTTTTTCTCGTGAATTCAATAAACTCCAAATTCGTAAAATGTAATGACCCTTATGGGTTAAATAGTGAATATATGGGATAAAGAGAATATAAAGAAAACCAACCTGTAAGATGGCTGCTGAGAGATACATAGCAGCAAATGAAGGTGTTAGAGACGTGTGTCCTGCTTTCATGTAGTTAATTACAAACATAAATATCAGATGTCCGGGAACAACCAGCAACATGAGCACCGTAGCTGCTTTAGCATTAGTGTCTGAAATAAAACAAACAAAACTCCATTTACGATAATCACACATAAAATAGGGTCCACCCAAAATCTTAGATACTTGAGTAGCTATTTTTTTTAAATCCGTTGTTTTTTAAAAAATGAATTCCAAAAACTAGAATATATCATAGCTTTGCAATAATCTAAAATTGCAGATACATAAGAAAGATTTTCATTTCTGAATAATAAATACACCATATGTAGTTTTATATTCACTCCAGCTAACACAGACAGAAACTGTTCATTCAAATGGCTGTTAGGGGCCATTAACAATTATCAAAAGTTTCCTATTTCTACAGAGTAAAAATTTACAGACACTCCCTACCCCAATAAGAATTCCTGTAGGTGATTTATTAACCATAGGCTTAACAAAATCAAATATTTAAAAACAAAAGAGAAAAATATTTCTAGTGATTCCAAATTCATTTATTATTGTAATACAATCAAACCTACATTATACACCACCTTTTAAGTGAGTTCTTTAAAATAAAAAATCTTAGTAGCACCAATGTGATTTGTCTTCTCAACATGAACTATGCATTACATCTATAATTATAATTCATGTTATGGATCATCCCAATCTTAAAATTAAAATGGGGGATTGGGGGACTAGTGATTTTTTGTGGGGAAGAGTAACGTTTTAAGGCTACTAGTTTCGCAGGCGGGTGAAAATAATTTCTTAATTTCTACACTTGGTCTTACCTTTTCCAATAAATGTGTTGATAGGGTTGAGATAACTGGCATTGCCAAGATCTCCAGCAAACTGCCCAGGCTGGCCCTTTCTGTGCAGAGAGGTGGAGATACGACTTGCCTGCACTGCTACCAGATTTCCACCAACACCTGCAAACAAACATGATAAATGTACAAATAATTTACTGCTAGGGCAAAATAGTTTTGTGAGATTTATAATAACCGAGCATGAAGTAAGTGGTGTCTTAGTGCATTTTGACATGAGAACATTATGGTTTGCAAAAAGTTTTAGCAAATTTGTTAATAAACATATGTAGAAAATGTTTGTGATGCAATTGTTTAAAGTTTATTTTCCCCCCTGAATAACATGTTTTTCAGTTCAGTTGACATTTCCAAGTTAACTCTAATCATTTAATTTTGTATCTATTTTGTAAGTGAAAATGAATTATTTTGCATGATGACAATCTTGTCATTATATGTAATTCACACCACATTAATTCACATTAATAACAGGTTGAAAGACTGCGATCCCCTTGTAGTTACCAACAGCATAGTCTAATATTAACTGACAATTATTATAAATATAATACTCACCATTAATAACAGGTTGAAAGACTGCGATCCCCTTGTAGTTACCAACAGCATAGTCTAATATTAACCCTCCAACACTGAAAACACAAACACACACTGAATAAACACAAAACAGAAATATAAGTATATTGCTAATAAATGCTGGTTTAATTAACACTGTCTGAAATTAACTTATCACAAAAGAAAACAGAATTATACATTAGTAATTCCTAAATTAACAATGGTGTCATAATACAATGTCATGTATATCATTTGATAGAATGTTTCTTAAAAATAATGATTTTAAATAAGGGCATTTATTGGAAATTTTACAGTTCATCTTACAACTCTATTTCACTATCTAAAATCACTGTCTCAACCCCTAAAATTGCCCTCGGCAATGCCGTGGAGATTGCACAATCGGCAATGCCGTGGAGATTGCCGCAGACTTTTTCATTCTCTGCTGCATTTTTTTTTACTAAGGACCAAATATTTTTTTATTTCCAAGATATATTTTTTCCTTAGCAAACTCAGAGTTAGAAATGTGTGAATACTAAAATTGCTGTGGAAAATGCAGCGGACACTATTTGTCCAATCATTTATTTTGACATGGACATTTTCTTAATTACAGGGGTTGCTGTCTACTATCACTTTGATAATTATTATCAGAAAAAAATAGGTCCTATGTTTATAAAACTTTTGGAGTTTGGGATCAGGCTTTCACTTCTCAGTAATAGCATAAAAGAACCTGATGACGTTCTGAACCTTAAAGTTTTGTTACAGAGAAAAACTGATTTAACAAATGTTTAACTGAAAGTAAAGTTTAAGATTAAAATAAAAGAGTTGACATACCTGCTAATAAACATCGCACATAAAACTGGAGTCCATCCTGAGTATATGACTTCATTGGTGTATTTGTTTTTGATGGAGATGATAACCCACAGTGGTATTAGAGAAACAAATATTCCTATTATGCTGGGACCTAGCCACACCTGCTTTCCTGAAATCAACATGAAAACAACTCAATTGAATGAGTACAACAAATATTCCTATTATGCTGGGATCTAGCCACACCTGCTTTCCTGAAATCAACATGAAAACAATTCAATTGAATGAGAGAAACAAATATTCCTATCACACAGGGACCTAGCCACACCTGCTTTCCTGAAATCAACATGAAAACAACTCAAAATAAGCTTAGATGAGGTTAATAACAAACTGTCAAATGATAAGAAAATCAGTATAGGTGGGAATTCCAAATGTATAATATAAAACCTTTACCAAGGCCACTACTTGCCATAGGCCTAAAAAAGCTTGGAATTTTTGTCAGTATTAACCAAAGCTAAAAGACAGATACTTGTAAATAAAAGACTGTGATATGTGCTGTGCTTTCTTGTGCATATAAAAAGATACATAGCTGAAAGTAACATGTTTCTTTTGTAAATCATGATCAAGGACTAAACATTTTTTTTTTTTAAAAGCTCTGTTCCCAGAAAATTACAAAAAATTAGGTAGTGTTGGTAGGACAATTTTATTGTATTTTTTATTATCATCTAACATTACAAAAAACTGTGACACTTCTTTTGTTAAAATATTGAATAAAAACATTATAGTCAAACTCTTTTTTAAATTAGGTTTTAGTCCAATAATCAATATTTTAGGCCTTAAAATTATCATGTTTGACATCAAATGCCCACTAATTAAACAAAATGTTTTGGGGTCAGACATTTATGATATATCAAAATATTTGGGTTTGTTCTGTCTATTAAAAAGTATATTTAAAAGATCATTGTTTCTAACAATACATATTTGCAGGGAGAGTGCAAGCTAACTTTTTAAAAATATAAAAAATATTAACTTACCTATTGCTTTATAGAGAACCATTGCCACTGCAGCAAGTAGAGAAAGAGTTGTAAGATCACCCAAACTTGCAGCGATTGGTGTCGCCACATTATCAGGATTAATTTTAAACTTTCTTGATAAAAGAATAACAGCCACCATAATAAGAGCTGAAAAAGAAAACAAATATGCTTAATTAAAATTCATCACATTTAGCAATAGTATTTTCACAAACATTGTTTAAATGCAACAGATGCAATCAATTTAATTATTTTTAAAGTAATAATAATGTCATTATGTTGAAAGTCACTTATTACTTGTTTCAATGGTTATGGAAACTGTTTTTTTTAATCCATGTTCACATAGCAAGTGTATCGATTACACACTACTACATGGCTTATCTGTAAAGTATGGAATTGTTGAACATAAGCTATGGTACATTACAAAACAAATACATAAAAACATATATTCAGTGCTCAGCCACAGTCATTAAAAAAAATCGCCACTTTCATAATTTTTTAGCCACATTAAAAAAAAATCGCCTATGTAAGTTTTTTTTTATTTAGCAATGAATAATACTTTTTTAAATGTTGCATGCTATTTTAAATTTATTGCATCAAGAACAGTGTACATATATATACCAGGGGCATACCCAGCCATTTTTGATGTAGATTCCAAATTTACAGTCAAGCACCGAATGTTGGGGGGTGTTGGGGACATCCCCCAGAATTTGTTTGAAACCTGGATGTCATATGGTGCAACCTGGCGACTTTGATAACTAATTTTACACCTATAAATATACATGGAAATCGCAAGTTTCAATGCAGCACTTTGTAAAACAACAGATAGCAAATCTGACCAGAACAGTTAGGTTATCTGACTGCAAACATAATATTATAGATCTACGTTGTTTATCTATTTAGTGGATGTACGTACCATTATTCTACAATGTGGTTATACCTCTCCTTTTTCCTCGCACATACGGTTTTCTTTAAGAATTATAATTTTTTTGTTGGATAAAATGATGTGTATGCCTCTGCATACTTGCGTATATTGAGATTGTCCATTTCCAGTAGAGGTATTTTATTACTGCAGTTTCCTTATATTTAAAATACATGCCGTTTATCTGCAGCCAACTTTTTAAAAGCGGCATGGAAATTCATTCCTTTTTAGTCATTTGTCAAGTTATCCAAATGACTAACCAAAAGGGTATTTCTCAACCTTGTCTTAATTATGTTCTGTCTGGATAAACCTCTTTCAGTCTATAGAAGTAATTGGCATTGCCAACTGACATGCATCATTTGTAGTGTTAACACAGGGAAACCTCACTATCGATAGAGACAGTAGGATGCTATCGTTAAGCCTAATTATTAATGATTCCTTTGTTTTACCCTAAGGGCAAGTGAAAAAAAACCGAATACAGTCAAAAGCCAAGTGGTCTGACAATATGCAGTGTGGTCTATTGTCTGATGTGGGAATAAGTGTTTATATTACCTGTGATTGGAGTACAGACTTTAATACAGTCATTAGTTTCGGTTATTGCTCACACGCTTTGTTTGCGTTTTAAAATGTCACCATTAAAAAATGCTTTAAAAAAATCGCCACAAGTTTTCGCCACATTGACAATTTTGTCGCCACTTTTGTATTTTTGTAGCAATTGGTGATGTTGGTGACCGACAGGCCGAGCACTGCATATATTACATCAACAGGAATTAATCTACTATTTACAATAGATTTCTTTCATTTAGGAAAATTTATTCTAGATTCATTAAAAAAGCAATCTTTTTAGATTAATATCAGGTGTAACAAGAACAAATCAAAACATTGAAAGGGTAAGGAAATTTTGTTAAAATTCAAACAAAAATAATTTAAGGAAAGAGAACATGTGTACAAACATCAAGGGACATAACTTCAGTACCTAAAACAAGACTAGCAATGGAAGCTGTGAAAACACTAGAAGCACACATCAGCACACCATGGTGAATGTTGAACTTTCCTTGAGGTATCCAACCCATAATCATAGCAACTACTGACGCAAGAAATCCAACAACAATGGCTTGAGCCTGTAAATAACAGAAGAATTCACACTGGAAAGATGAATGAAAAACATCTAAAAATCAGGCACTAATCTAGGATAGAAAAAGTGGGAGAAGCGACTTCTCCCTTCCCATAAGAATTGGGAGAAGTTTGATAAAAATGGGAAAAGTGAACCTAGCAAAAAAAAATGTATTAAATTAATGTGTTGTTTTTGTTTTTCTCATGTAGGCCTATGACTCTTTTTTCAGGGGAGGTTTAAACATATTTAAAATTTTATTTTAACAAAAAAAATCCCCCTGTTAAAAATAGTTTTAATATTTTATTAAATTATTTGGTGGAGAAATGTCTGAGCCCTATCCTCTATCTCCATTTTGTAAAGGACTACCCATTTTGGGCACATAATCAAAGACATGTTCTTGTTACATTTTCCACAATCACCAAACAATTATTTTAAATAAAAACGTAATAATGCAATAAATAGAATCAACAACCATATTATTAGAATAGATATGGCATTGAAAATATCTACTACTGACAACAAGACCGCGAAGTGAATCGAAACCACGTAATCTTTGTAGTTGCCAAAATCACAACATAATTATTTACTGCATAAACATCCGGTTTCTAAAGGAAACGCCAACAGAATAGCAATCAACCAATCAAAACCACTGTCTTAGAAACTATTGAAAATTATTCAGTAGAGCACGAGACCAATTTAAATTAGCAAAACAAAATTAAAATCATGCATTCAGACCAATCTCCAACAGCTTTGAATACTGGCACTGAATCAACAAGCGACATGTTTTTAAATGCATCTCTAGCAAAGTAATTGGTATTCTTGTTCATATTACGTAACCGAACAAAGTTCGACACGATCTATTCCGTGTTACCAGAAATAGCCGGTCATTGACAAAGGACAATAAACAAGCGTCATGCAAGATTTGTTACTTGTTTGTGTATAAAGGCTAGTTAGTTTTTTCTGGATTGACATCACAAATCATTGTCACTGTCAGATGTTTGTTATTGAGATTTGTTTTTTCACTTTACTTCGAGCAAAATATTATAGCGACTTCGACTTCTCACTACTGCTAACAAGTCAGTGACTAGAGCGAACTTTCGGCAAAAAAAAGCCCCATTTCACCAGCTAGATTAGTGCCTGAAAATATGATTATAAAAGTCTTATCAAATTTTACAAGAACGCAAATATTTAATAAAAGATTCAATCATAATTATTATTAGATATATAATTAAATAATTATAAAAATTAACAATATTTTTACTTGAAATAAAGTGAAGATCAGTAAAAAAAAAATTAAAACAGTATGCAAAACATTAAGATCAACTACTTGAAAGAAATATTATTATTTAGGCTGTCAAAATAGCATAAACAATCATTTCATTAGGTGTAGCTCACACACATCCAATTTTACATGACCCAGTTTTAGTTTGTGCAACATCTTTTAAAGGCATTATATTTTATAAATGGGTTATGCAAAATGAAATGGGTTACCTACATTTTTGTTAGCTTAATCCATTTATGGGTTACACAAATTTTCAGTTCTCAAGTAATTTAAGAAGTAACTGACAATACAAATTCTTAAAAGTTTACTTGAACAAGTGCTAGATTTCCACCAATCATCTTCAGTTTTTCAGATTTTGTATCCATGTTCCCCAGGTTGGCCTGAAAAACAACAGTAAGATTTGACTACTTTATTTGACAAAATAAAATATTTTAATACAGTACAATATAATTCAAAACGTGCTATCCCATGTTCATTGATCTATTTTAATGTTTGAATTTGATTGGATGTTTATTTAACGACCCCATCCCCCAGCATAATAAATAAACATTGGCTATTGTAGGTGATACTATGATTAAATCTAAAACAAAACATCTATACGGGGCTGATTTACAATACAATAAACATTATATATAATAAATACAACTATGATTAAAAAACAAATTCAATATAACTATGGATCAAAAATAAATTTATTACAAAAATATTAATAATGAGTGTTTAAAAGTCAGTACTTTCATGACTGAACAAGTTTTGCAAAAAGAGTAAAATTTTAGTGTGCACAGTAAAATCAGTTAGAGATCAACGAATTATAAAAAAAGGACAGGGATAAAAGAAAGATGAGGTTTGATTGTAAGTTAAAATCTAATTAAAATGGAAAAAGTAATTGAAAATATTGTGGGTGAAGAGCAGAGCCCAAACCTCCTAGATGCCCCCCATACCCTGCTGGAATTGTTTATGTTAACAACAATCAACCTACAAAGAAACATGTACATACCTGAGTTGATAACCGTGATGCCAAGGTCATTTCCAAATTTCCTTTGAGACCAAGAAGAGATGGCACAAGAATGAACACTTCTTGCACATCCATAAACACATCCCAGTGCTGTAATAAATAAAATAACAGTCACTGTACAACACGTAACATATATGTCTGTAACAAAATATTTAAATATTAAAATGTAACCAAACTATAATCATAAAATAAGTAATCATAAAATCAACATAATTCTTTCACAAGTGAGCACGGTTATTAAATATAATAATAGAAACAATATTTTTCACTTTACATTAGAAAATGATAAATAATTCCTATCCTGCTGTTAATAGTGTTATTATGATTACATGCTGATTAAAATCTGAAAAAAACCACTAACATATTCATCATTGACCAGTTCAAAATGTTAATTTCATACTTTGGCAACACTCACAAACAAAACCATAAACAGAAGGTCTAGAAAAACAGAATAATGTACATGTATATAAAATGGATATTCTAATCAAACAATTGTAAGTAATCTATTATTTCAAATGTCTGAAATGGATATCAATGTGTAATTGTATTACAATGACTTAAAAATCCTGATCAGTGCCTTTAATGCTAAAAATGAAACTTTTACATCATCCATATCATGTGAACTGCATCATAAACATCAAGAATCATCACAGAATTAACAATTCCAAAGTCTGCAACAATGTTTAATACTAAAACACATACCAAATGTAGACTTTTAAAACATTACCAGGTTCATATTTTGTGATAACCTATTTCATGAATTACGAACCTGCACAACATCAAGGACCATTCCAGCACAAACCGTTCCAAAACCAGCGATAATATATGGAATAGACACTTGAAACGCAATGCTCAAGCATGTCTCATGTGCTTCTATACTTTCATCTGGTGGTACTGCTGGAGAGCCATCCACATCTTCTTGTCCATGTCTTATTAAAGGCTGTTCCAAACCGTCCTCATCTATTTCGTCATACGACCCTAAAGATGTCACATCAGTTTCAACCACCGCACTTCCATTTCTTAAAGGAAGGAATTCATCAGCAGTTCCTGAGTTTGATTTATTCTCTCGACAGTGTAAGGTCTCCGGTGCAAATTCGACCAGCTCAACTTCATCATTATATGAAGTCATGGGACTTATATTTGGGACCATTTTTGTCCTACGACTTCGCAGGTATTCTCGATTTGATGATTCAGACATATCATTGTTTCACAAAAAAACATCATAAGTGTCAGACGATATCTGAAATAATAATAATATATTTATATAATATTTGAGAGAGTGTTAAGTTTGAAGAATATGCCACAATAATCTTTCCTTATCTGATTTTGGTTTGAGGATATTTATAGAACTGGTTATTAAAAACATTTATAAAAACACTTGGCCCAGTAATCTCAGCCTGCATGGGCTGTTAAGCAAAGAGGAATGCCAATGGTATTTACCAAATGTAATAAACTTTATTTTAATTAGCTCACACCTAAAGTAAAGTTTGTTTTATTTAAAGACGCCTCTAGAACACATTGATTTATATTTTATCAACGGTTATTGGACGTCAATCATATGGTCATTCTGACATATGTATTTAGAGGAAACCCG
>JAULBS010003443.1:0-24690 GCA_032355785.1 Symmetromphalus regularis | reverse complement strand
TTAGGAATTGTAGCAGTACTCTCTTAATGGATTGCCAAGGATTTAGGAATTGTAGCAGTACTCTCTTAATGGATTGCCAAGGATTTAGGAATTGTAGCAGTACTCTCTTAATGGATTGCTAAGGATGGGAGAAGGATCTAGTTGAGTTGGTAGTGTCCGTCTGCGGTGCTTTGGTCGTAAGATCAACGCCTTCTTAAGATCGACTGACTCATTCTTTCATTCCTGAATCATCCAATGATCCACGACTAGTTTATCAAACGTTTTGGTATATATTGTCCTGCGTGTGTGAACACTCTATGTCCTTTGCTGATAATAGAAAAATTGAAGCGGGTTTCCTCTGTTTGATATCAGATAGCCAATGATTAATAAATCAAGTGTGTTCAAGTTGTGAAGTTAGCAAAAAGACACTGAACGTAGAGTAACTCGGGACAAGACGCCCCTCTTAAGGGAAAAACCACCCTCTGTAAAAACTGAATGACATGAGATGCCATGGTATTTAATTCCTTTAGAATACTTCATCCATTAGTGTTGCGGGATGCACAAGCGGCCAGAGCCCTTTTTGCTAAACTTTTTAGAGGGGCATATCTTACCCCATGCAAGATGACCCTCCGTTGGTTAAGAGGCCCATTAATTGATGCATAAACAAAACATATCAAGTAAAAGGATTGGTCTTTCAATGGCTAGATTAACAAAACTACATGTAGGTCTACTAGTAAAACAAACACTACCGGGACGCCTCAGCTCACTCCATAATCAGCCACGGCAGAACTGGGAGGGGTTATATTCACCCCCCACCCCCAAATAATTCTGAATAAAGCATAACTTCATTTCCACTTGAATCTCGGGCGTTTCGAGCCTAGATCTGTTAGCCCCCACCCCTCCCCGATGTCTCTGCTAGCCTTCCAATATTCACTTACTTTCCAGGGCCGGCGAACTTTTTTTTTTTTAATGTTGTTGGTTCCTGATTTATTTGTTCCATATGTCATGTAACTTGTTATTTATTTAATACTACGTCCTGTAGCTTTTACAAATGTTTATGTGTTAAATTTATTAAATACGTTGTAGGTGCTCTTCAAATGACTGATGGCGCTCCTATTCAGTCTTTCCCCCTCAATATTTAAACCAGCTTCCGCCGTGCCTACATGATTACTACCGGCCAGCGTGGATCTTCGGGACAATCTTATCTGAACCCTCTCCATATCTATGTGATAAGACGCCCACTCTAAGGGGCAATAAGACCCTGTGGAAGCCCCACGTGAGCTTCTTGTCTCATTTCTGGAGGTGCGTCTCGCCCCACTAACATGTCTATTATGAGCCCACCATGTTTCTGCAGGGCAGCGAGAACTCATTTTGAAGTACCATACAAGAACTAAGCAAATACCCTTGGCCATTACATAATTTCATCTTGTTTGTATACATCCTATATCTAGAGAGCTACATCAACATTATCGAAAAGAAGAAATGACAAGAAAATGCAGAAAAATCGACTTTTGGCTCTATTTACGAGATGCTTCGTCTGCTTTCCTTCCATTCAATGTCGTGAACTTGATCTCATATAGTACAACACTTGAGCGGCAGATCGCATCAGTTCCGGGTCCAGCTTTAGAATCAGAGGGGGTTGGATGAGCGGGATGTCGCTCAAATGGTAGCGTGTCCGCCTGTGATCCGTTCGGTCGTCGGATCGATCCTTCTCGGTGGACCCATTTGCTGTTTCGGCTATTTTCCATTCCAACCAGTGGTCCACAACTGGTTCATCAAAGGCTGTGGTATGTGCTGTTATGTTTGTGGGACGGTTCATATAAAAGACCCCTTGCTGCTTCTTATTGGAAAGAGTAGCCTTTGTAGCCAAGAGCAAAAATCCATTCCTGAAAGTGGGAAGTACGGAACATACCCTTGTCCAAAAAGTGGGGGGACGGACCATCGTGTCCCCCGTCCCCCCGCCCCCTCCCCCGTGATTTACGCCCATGTTTGTGGCGGTAGCAGGTTTCCTCTAAATACTTATGTCAGAATGACCATATGCTTGACGTCCAATAGCCGATGATAAGATTAAAATCAATGTGCTCTTGGGGCGTCGTTAAATAAAAACAAACTTTACTTTAGAGGGTGTAGGCGACTTGCCCTGGGTGGGTGTCTTACCCAGCGCTACTCTATCCATTTTGATTTACAATTAGGGTTTTATCAACAACATATCGTTTTACTAAACATGCTTTCTTCTAATCGGAAAGAGTAGCCAAAATGACGGTAGCTGGTTCCTCTGAAGACTATGAGTTGTAAACACAGTAGGTCACAGTCACTGAATAAACAATGTGCTAGGCCAAGGGTGTCGTTAACCAAATTATTCTTTCTCCCAGAGATAAATGCAATAAGGGAAATAACTCTTTATTTACTGTTAATTTACAACTGCTATCATTACCTCAACTTTGGTATTTATCGATGACGCATCTTTCTTACCGAAATACAACATTCCTGTATTTTTAACCACTTCGTAATTATGTTAGAACGTCAGAATAAAATTAAAACTGAATAAATAGCTCATAAATAATTATAATTTCGTATGTTTAATAGTTTATTTTCGGGAACAATATCAAATGCGAACAAACTTCATTCTATAAAACCGGGCCTGGGAGATGGTGGTCCTCCTACAGACGGTCAAGGAAGAATGAAATTGTTTTGTGTCGTTCTCGTGTTGGTGGATTGTCCTCACCTTCAGCCTGTTAGAGATAGTGTATTTGTTAATGAGGGTGTGGTGGGATCATTTAGATTCCATCCACAGCTTAGCCGCTTATTATTAGTTTTTGAAGGAGACTGATTTTTACAGATTTGTTTTTTCATGGTCTTAAGTTTGTTTCAAGTTAATATATTGTGCATACGTTTGATATTGATTTGTTTGTATTAAATTTTTGGAAAAATGTATATATGTTAGGATAAATGTTTTATTATCCATAGTGTGACCCTCAATAGCCGATGTTTACTTTTGTGCTCGGGGGGTAGTTAAATAAATAAATGGGTTATTAATTGAGGGTGGGTTTTTTTTTTTCGTTTCATTCCCGTGGTCTTACGGTAGCTACTGGGATCAAATCTCAGTACCGGTTCCACCTGGTTTATCAAAGACTGTGGTTTGTGCTATCTCGTCTGGGATAATACTAGGCCCGTAGGACGGATTTTCAAAGTAGGTAGGCGGGGCTCATTTTTCAATGTGTGTAAAATGTATAGTGTGAAACCCCGAATCTATACACATACAGGCGTGGGGTTACAAATGTGGATTTCTGAGAAAGGGGCGGGGGGGGGATCCAAACAGTGATGAATGAATAGAAATAGGTGAATAAATTGTAAATTGTCACGTCCTTCTGGTAAAAAGGGGGGGGGGAATCGGCAAAAGGGGGGTCCTGATCCCCTGAACCTCCTGGATCTGCTAGTGCAATACCCCTTAGCCCACCCCGGCTCCTATGGGCCTGAATACATATATAATATCCCTTGCTGCTTATCGGTAAGATTAGTCGCATTAATAAAACTAATATCTGTCCAGAGAAAGCACAGGAAGTAGAATTGTGTTTGAGACTGCGTGCTTGATCCTTTATTGGATATAAACACAAAAATACAAAAAAGTTATGGGAATCGGATAGATGTATAATTAAACAGATATTTATAAATCCGTAAAACTGAGGAAATGTACACGTGAATCAGTCAAAACTGATGAAATCATCTTACGTTCTGGACTTGCTAGCCTTCGCAGGCGCTTCAGAGCGATTTCACTAGCATCAAATACTAGTCCGCTACAATTTAATTTTGAACACAACAAATGTGCCCACAGTAAGTAAATGTGCACTATTTAACCAGTATAATCATTCTCAGCGACAGGTGCCAAAATGTTTGAAGGTGCTCGAAAGGTATTTTTAATACTGGAGTAAGATAGGTGTGCAAAGTTAGTTACCACTAAATAAAAGAGGAAAACACAAGGCGAAATCTAGCTTAATTTCAAATATTACCAATTTTTTAAAATCACATAGCCAATGATTAATAAATTAATGTCTTCTAATCCTCACAGGGTTAAAGTTACGGAAATAACAGAGAATAACACAAGGCGAAGACTGGCTTAATTTCACATAGTACCAAATATTTGAAATCAAATAGCCAATGATTAATAAATCAATGTCTTCTAATCCTCAAACGCTTAAAGTCTGGCAACCAAATGACCTTTTTTTTTACTTAACCTGTAAATTTTAGGGGTTTTTTTCATTGCGGATTTGTGTAGCCCAGGGTGTCCCTATTCAGAATCTGGCTGATAAACAAAGATCCTTTTTTGAGTATTTGGAATAATTAAGATGGCGTCCAAGATGGCTGCTATTTCATGTTATCAGTTCTAACGTCCTTAAGTAATTTCTCATACTTTAATTACATACGTTTCTGACAATAAAAAACAAACAAATCCATTTTTTTTGCACTGAATTTATTCACATACTGCCTGTCCATATGAACGGGTTAGAATACGATAGGCTAAAACAGATTGACTTTGGCAGGACAATAAGCATCACAATGCAAGTTTCGTCTACACATCACTAGGATTAAAGGAACTATTATTACTATGTACACTTGCCCACTTGCTGCCTTGAGGGGTGTGCTAAATAAGTGCAGTGCATAACACTAAAACCTGGCTTTATGTACAAATATTACACACAAAATATGTTCACATCTGAATTGGCAGCATTTAAAAAATAATAATAATATAAATACTGATTCTATACTGATACACAAAATGACCACATGTCAATATCAGGATTCAAACCTGCTGCGCTGATGCACTTGACATTTGATTGTTTTTACTGCATTTAATGAAATTTCTACAAAAATGTAACTGTAGTTAATCCTGGATATTGTTACTCAGTTTGAAGGAAATGCAATAAAATGAATGTAGTTCTGTTTAAATTACTGTGTTCATTTTGGTTCAGTCTACCTCTCAGGTCTTCTAAGATGGACAACACCCTCTACCACCCAGCATTTGTTACTTTTACATTTCAGTATACTCCATTCCCCACTCATTTATTAACAAAAATTGTAACTTTTTACTTTTCAGTTAAATTAGTATGTTTTAAAAAAAAAATAGATTTTGATGTGTAGATATGTAATTATTTAAATAGGAAAAGTAATAATAATAATCCTTCAGAAAGAAAAAAATTAAATAAATAGAAAATGAATCAATCAGCAATCAATTTAAAACAAAATACGAAACAAAACAATCATCAAAATTTTTAAATTAAATTAACCACTGTAATGCCATAACACAATATAAAAACGGTTAAATGTCAATAAAAATTTGATACATTAAACTCAAACCATTCAATATTATATAACACAAAAAGTCAAATTTTACCCTACCCCCTTTACAGCTGCATGTATTCTGAATGCAAACATAACATTTTCGACACCCCCTCTCCATTCAAACATTACATAATTGTGAATGACTTCTTATTCAGATGTGAACATACTGGACCAAACTTACAAACCTGTTTTATTTATTTATTCTTCTTAAACGTAGTGGTTTAAGCATTGTATGAATTTATAGGCATGTTAGTGAAAAACAGATTGTAAATGCGGCCCACTGTCTCTAAGTTTCCCTTTACTATGTACAAGCGTGACCCCAAGCTAACCATCAGACCTCAACGCCCGCATTGAGGTGTCTACTGGCACTTTCTCTCAACAACCATAACAAGACTGTAACAAGAACAACATGTCGGTAATGCACCTACATTGAAAACTAGATGTTCACAAAGTAAACACAGAACAGATCTGAAAAACATATTTTGTCACATAGAGTAATGCAATTACTAGGAAATATTGTTTACTTATTTTATCCATTAAAGAGGTTTGGTCACACAAAGCAATGTAATTGTCAGGAAGTTTTCTTGTTTACTTTTAAAGCATTAGAGGTTTGGTCACACCGAGTAATGTAATTGTCAGGAAATACTGTTTTCGTGTTTACTGTTAAAGCATTAGAGGTTTGGTCACAAAAGTAATGTAATTGTCAGGAAATATTGGTAACTGTTAAATATTGTTTACTGTTAAAGCATTAGAGATTTGGTCACACAAAGTAATGTAATTATCAGGAAATATTGTTTTCTTGTTTACTGTTAAAGCATTAGAGGTTTGGTCACAAAAGTAATGTAATTGTCAGGAAATACTGGTAACTGTTAAATATTGTTTACTGTTAAAGCATTAGAGTTTTGGTCACGCAAAGTAATGTAATTATCAGGAAACATTGTTTTCTATTAAAGTGTTAGAGGTTTGGTCTTCTTGAAGATAGTAATAATACAAAGTATATGTAATCGGATGGTTAGAATTAAATAACTATAATTTTGATTATTTTTAAACTGCCAGTCCTTCTATGCCGAATAATGTTAAACGTCTTCATCTTCACAAGCCACGGGTACTATTCCATTGATAATGTACTATAAGGTTTATGCCAAGTGTTCAATAAAGGGCAAAACAAAGTATCCAAGGTAAACTGAAACTAACAAGAAGCAAGAGCTTCATAATTTAAAAATTCAAATGTAATCTGAAAGTTATCTCATTGAGAAACTATATTGTCAGTTGTTAATGAGATGGTTTTGAAATTACAATTAATAATTTTCAAAATATTACCTTTTCGTTTCTGTTATTGTTAAAATTCATTTGGTATACACTATTTTTAGGGATTATTACAGGAATTAGATTCCCAAATTCCCATAGATAGATAAGCCTTTAAGTACCACCATGATTTAATATTAAATACTAATCAATATAATTTATCTGTTTGTTTAAATCAAGCTTCATTGTCAGAAAACATGATAAAGATTATAATCTGGAAATGAATTAACCCATACAAATTGTGCAGTTTTTGGTTTCAAAATAACATAGCTGAAATTTCACAAAACCAGCCCTCTCTTTCAATACATTTTACAAGTGTTTAATCAAATTCTGACAGTCATCAGGAATCACAAGAATAGACAGTGGACAAATTTCAACCTAGCTCCCGAACAAACACAAACAAGGATACTATCCAGTTACCATATATTCTATGAAAGCTACATTTTTCAGTAACTGTGGCTACCAAACTGATAAAAACGTATCTGCTATAAATGTGTATGCGTGTAACCAGAAACAAGTCATTATTAAAGACATACTGCATTAGCTTATAATTATAATTCTCCAAGGCCAGTATATTATGAAGGGAAAAAAACATGCATTACAAAATAAGTCTTGCCACTAATTATGCACACGTACACTTTAATACACATTAAAATGGGATGCGAGGTATAGTAACATGAAATCAGGTTACAGCTAGTTTACTACTAAAGGTAAAATTATTCAACATAGTACAATACATTAGGTGATTATTACTCATTTTTTCCTTGGCTATTAATACATTTAGGCCCGATTTCATGTTGATCCACATTTCTACCTATTCTTTAAAAACAACCACACAATCTGAACTGTGAATTGAGGGTAACTGTCAATGAGAAATTGGGCCTAAGATTAAAGATGAGGAGCAAACATAAAACAGCACATTTATAAATAGGAAATGACATAAACAATGCTGTACATCTTGCCTGCACAAAGCAATACATAGGTTAAATTAACATACATTAATGTTTGTATATATACAACAATAAATAAGCATACATGTATAAACAAGACACACACACACACTTAAATACACATACAATTCTGACAGGGTTGTAAAACAAGGGAAAACAATATAATGTACTGGTGTTACAATCAACATACGTTTTCTAGTACAGGGTGGTCTTCAAAATCTATATCAAATATGAGTTACGGTATATACAAACTGAAAATAAAAAAATAAATAGACCATAACCATCAAAACCTCTAAATTACTTTAAGAAATTAGTTTCATGTAAACAAAATATGTTTCATGTAAACAAAATATGAAATACATGAAAACTATGTAAAATACTAAATCTTTATTTTTGTCTTTAGTCTAAATTTCAAAACTTTTCTTTTTATCCCGTTAGCACTAGATGACTAGACAACATAAAGCCAGACCAAAATTAAGAGTACCTTAAATGCAGCTGTATGTGTATGTAGCTATTTTTGACAATTACATAAAGAGTTCAAGTTAACATCTACAAATAGTTTGAACCAAACAGTTAACGAAAACTACACCCAAATTAACACAGATTAGAAGGAAGTAGTTCAAAACCCCATAATCATAATTTTGTTCCAAAATTAACATCAAATTTCTATATGTAAATGATAAGCTACCAGCCATATCCGAAACACCAATGTCTGGAAGCTCAAATCTATCTCAAGCATTGACAACTGACGACAGAATACAGTAATAGATGTACAGCACTAGCAAATAAATGACTCCACAAACACAACTGATAATAGATGAAAGAATTTGTGCTCAATATGAACATTACTTAGAGGATATGACAATAATTTGTGCTGTCTACGTGATCAAACACCAAACAATCTACTTATTAATGAAACAGTGGTTAATAATGGAGCAACAGTAAATGAGTGTGGTTTAATGAAAGCATGGCCGTACCTACTTTTTTTTAAATGAGGCAGAAACAATCACTTAAAATTTGGTTGAGTGGTCTTTGTATTAAAAAAAAAGAAGTCAATTTCGGTATGAGACATTTGCCTCATTTGCCTCAATGTAGTTATGGCCATGGAAAGAAGCATCTTGAAAAACGTTTTATTATTTCTATGCACGTTTTCCACAAGTCTTTAACGTATCAGTTATGAGACAAGTCACATCTTATGCTTTAAAAATATACTGGAGTGCTATTTCAATCTATTAATATTAGATGTTGCTATGCAGGTGATAAAGAATCCTATCTTTTTTTTTTAATATATATATATATAACTAGTAGAAGTGCTAGTGTAAGTTTCAAAAGAACAGTTTTTAATTCTCTCAAAATATAATTTGCTAAAGAAATGGGGAGTCTGAGTGATTGCTCTTTTAAACAATAAGACTGCAAGCATCACTGAGGCAAGTTAAACAAGAGATAATCAAGTGTCCACACATGGATGCAAGCATTGCAGTCACAGAAAGCACACCGTATACATATACCAACCTGCATAACCACAACCTAAACAATTCTGACATACAGTACTGTTCAATTTCTCCCTAACAGCCAATTAGTTTCCACACCATGTACCACACCACACACAGATCAGAAATCAGATCCACACACTATCCACATGCAATTCCAACTTTAGCTCTCTACCTTCCAACACAATCACGATATAGTTCTTGCTTCAGTTTCACACCACCTGGACTTGATCCTTATACAGTGCACAATTCCTTACCACCTAATATAATCTCTTCCTAAAACTTTCTGATTTAGTTCCATTCTACCATAAACAACCACTTACTATGTTTTGATTACAGTTCCTTACCATCCTGCACTTGATCTCTGCTCTTTTCTGACTAGTTCCATACTTTTGTAAACCAACACTCTCTATATTATACAGACTTTAGATCACTGATCCTGTACATGTTCAATTTATGACTTCATTTTTGTACCACCCTGTACATGTTCCATTTCTGACTCAAGTCCAATGTCACCCTGTACAACCTATTCTATTTCTTACTCAAGTTCCAATCTGTCCTGTAAAATGTGTTCCATTTCTGACTCAAGTTCCATACCACCCTCTACAATCTATTCCATTTCTTACTCAAGTTCCAATCTGTCCTGTAAAATGTGTTCCATTTCTGACTCAAGTTCCATACCACCCTCTACAACCTATTCCATTTATGACTTACATTCTGTACCACCCTGTACATGTTCCATTTCTGACTCAAGTTACATGCCACCCTGTACAACCAGAGCTGCAAGTCGAGTTTTGCAGCACCCTGCACAACCACTCGTTATGCACCTCTGACATATTTACACATAATATTGCAAATATATTGCTTATGTGCATGTATGTTGAATATCACAGAAGAACAGGTCAGTCCCTATACATACAATAATAATAATAATAATGTTAGGTTTGACAACCACCACCACAACCAACCATATGCTACACAATACATATATACAACCCTGTTAATATCTGCCACGATTAGTCTCACTACAGTTTACCAGTTAAATGTACTCTGATATGCAGAATAACAATTATAATACACATTTTAACACCTGCAAGGTGGGAGCTACATGGCCCATCAGTATGTAGGAATGTTGGTAATAAATAGCTCAGCCTCCAATGACGGGATCTGAAGAGAGGACCTTCCATGATAGTCATGTCTACTTTAATGAGTAAAAGACATTTTCCACTGCCTTACCTGACTCCACCCTGTAATACAGAAGCGTTTGAGCTGGGAGAGATTTATAATTCTTATAAATATGTTTTTTTTAATTCCGTTCCAACGCCCTTGTAATAAGTTTAATAAGTCAAATATTTGCAACGTTTTGTTAAAATTTATTAAAAAGAGGCTTATTTTAAAGAAATTATCAATGGTTTACATGGCTTTTATAAAAGAGGGGTCCCTGGGACTCACCTGTTTCTTTTCTCATGGTTCCAACCTAAAACCTAAGAGTCCACAATTTAGTCAAGAGTCGCAGAAAACAGGTTTGGTATTAAGAAAAAATATTTATTTCGTCTTAATTTTTTTCTCTTTTATATTGTTTATTATTTTTAGGGCACTAAAATGTCCCAGTACACCCTCCCCACCCCTATTGTTCATTTATGGTCGATTATGTAACCAAAACAGTTTTGATATTTTTATGGGATACATGGGATGCAGCGTCTGATTTTGGGGGTCCAGATGACGTTTTATTGCATTCTTTACGCAGGTTTTGTGGGTCCAGTAAATCCCAGAATTATATTAGCCAAATACTATTTTGTTTGCCCAGTTTGTATAAAAATTAGCAAATGGTTGGTCCTATCTTAGGCTGAGCAATTTATACCAAGACTACTATAAAAAGACCATTAAAAATAATATTTTTGTACTGAATAAATTAACAAACATTTAACAGTTTTCAAATGTTTCATTCATGAAACAAATGTCATGATTTTTTTAGTTTTTTACTATATACAACATGAAACGTTAAACATTTTGTTCAAATATAGGCATTTCCCTAAAAATATGAAAATAAATTTTAAAACCTACATTCTTTAAGATTTTAATATGTGAAAAAATAACATAAAAATGAACATGATTTCATCTTATTTTTCAAAGAGGTCAACAATATGCTGACAGAACAATAAAACACTAAAAAGGAATTGCTATTTACATGATGTGCAAATTTAAAAATTAAAAGTATTTCTTTCAAAAGCTGGCAGAACCATGTGACAATTACTCGACACAGAAAGTAAACAACAGAATTACAAAAACATGATCTTGAGTAGAATGTGCTACATTTAGTAACTCTAAAAACATCAAACAATTACAACACTAACAGACTATTCCAGAGATTTGTCATTAGTATCAGTCATTATCAAACCATCTGTTAACATGATATCAATATTTAAGATGACAACCAACAATTAATTGCATTTTTATTTTTATATAAAATAATAATAATGGTTTTCTTTTTTTCATTATAATAGGTTTGGTTTAAAGACACCACAAGAGCACTTAAGATTTATTAATCATAAGCTATTGGATGTCAAACATTTGGTTATTTTGACACAGTCAAGTGTGAGCCAGCCTACTGTGGGTTGTGAACCACTGTCATCAGCTTGAGAGTCCTATGTTCTTCAACCGGACCACAGAGGCTAATGTTTTCATTATAATAAGACAAATGAATTATTTTAAGAATATATGTAAGCAGTGACATAATTTATTATTTAGTATCTTGTTAGAATAAAGAGTTTAGTGTTGGCCTGTGGGTTAACAATCTCAGATAAAATACATTTTGAGCTACTAGAAACATAAGGACCACAATAACCGTATTAAATTATAATATTAACAGGGGTTTACATGGCTTTTATAAAAGAAGGGTCCCTGGGACTCACCTGTTTCTTTTCTGATGGTCTCAACCTAAAATCTAAGGGTCCACAATTTAGTCAAAGAGTTGCAGAAAAGAGGTTTTGCATTAAGAAAAAATATTTATTCTGCCTTAATTTTTATCTGTTTTATATTGAATAAATTAATTCTTTTTTATGGCACTAAAATGTCTTAAAAGCAAGAAACTAGTAATTAATTATAGCAATAAAACGAGCTCTATTTGCTGTAAACTAGTTACATTGTCACATGAGTCAGACGGACAACTTTATTAAACTATGATGGAAATTAATTCGGCAGGAACATTCTCCAAATGTTCTACCACTAATTACAAGTTTTATCGATCAATGTTTACAGGACATGAGAGATTAGACATAAAATATTTTTATTTTTTCAAATTGATTCCAATGATTGTGATTCATTAATGTTACCATTTAAAAACCACCAGATGAAGCTATTTATGATACAAACACTGGAATATTACAACTAAGTTTATAAAGAAAAGTTTGTTTTATTTAATGACGCCTCTAGAGCACAATGATTTTTATCTTATCATCGGCTATCTGACATTAAACATATGGTCTTTCTAACATATTTCTTTAGAAGAAACCCGCTGCTGCCACATAGGCTACTCTTTCTGATAAGCAGCATGGGGTCTTTTATATGCACCATCCTACAACTAACTTTAGATACTATACCTTTTAATGGTCATTCATAATTGTGTACATTTTCCTATTAGTACAGGGAATACGTCAATTAAACTCCATGTCAGGTCAAGTGGTTTTTGTCTGGTATCAAACATTTGATAAATGTTCTCTTCCAGCTTGTTTAATAGATTTACTTAATCAGTAGTTCTAAAGAAAAGTTATAAAATGCTATTTTATTTTATTCACAATTTCTAACACGCATCTATTGTAAAAGATTACGGTTGAAAAGGATAATGTATATGTGGGAAATAGCTATCATGTGAATGTCCATGCATATACATTCTCTAAACTACACTTAAATAAAATTAGTGCAAAATCTACTTAACAATGATACATAAAATAAATAAATTACTTTTATTATTACTCATCTAACAACATTTTAAATTATAAGCTCACTGAATGGTAAGCTCAATGTATGATACCAACACTAGAAATATCAACTATTTTGACCATGCTCAT
This sequence comes from Symmetromphalus regularis, assembly GCA_032355785.1. NCBI lineage: Eukaryota > Metazoa > Mollusca > Gastropoda > Neomphalida > Neomphalidae > Symmetromphalus > Symmetromphalus regularis. The sequence goes on along the minus strand of JAULBS010003443.1, from coordinate 11,562 downwards.
CTAAATATCTGCTCCCTCCTAATTAAACTATGCAAATATTCTGACTGAGAAAACCCATAACAAAGTAACATCCATGTTAAGTGAGTGGAATCTTAATGAATTCAGAATATTTCTTATAAAATAACTTATTCTGCACAAAGAGATCAGAAACATAAGAAATTAATAATCTGACATGCACATTATATGGAAGAAAGCATATAACAATGTGTAAAATACAATGATATTTCAGGTGTTAAAATGTTTACAGAGGTACGTCATCAGAAAGTTATTTTAAAGGCAAAAAAAACTACATTATATACCAAGAAAAATATTGAGGGGAGATAACCACAATATACATTAGCCATCAACAATGTGGTGTTTATATTTTATTAATTATTTCATCCCTTTTAGTGATTTGTGGTAGATGTAGCATAAGAATGAAGAGTTATTCACAAGTCATTATAATAAAGATTACCATAGTTGAAATGACATTTAGTGTAGTTATCTCCCATTAATGATAACCTACAGAAAGCATTGTTTATGTACAGTTATAAACAAGCTCCATTTTCACAATAAAAATGAAATTCTTATACATTTAGATTATCTCAACTACTTATAATCATAAATATGACACACTCCAATGACAATTTCTGTTAAATGTTTTTAATGGACCACACAGAAAATATATTTGCCTGTCGCTATGGTTAACCTCACATTTCTGATCTACAGAAGGTAACATAACGCACATGAGGTAGTGATATATAATCTTTGAAAACATGAGCAAAAAACAGCGAAGAAAACAAATGAGATGAGACTCTATGTACTAGTGATGACACTAACGATGTGACTTAAGTTCATAATTTGAGCGATTCTAGATGTGCGACATCTATTTAAATGGACATGCAACAAGATACAATAATACTTGTGACACTGGAATCAAGCCAAACATCAAAGTAGCTACATGACATCATTGTTGATAAAACTTTTCAATTAAGAATTTTTGGTCATAGGATGTTTGGTGCTAAATGTAATGGTTGTCACAAATCTCGATTATGTTAACAAACTTTAGTTTCATCCTGAAAAGGATGTACGTCTATTTTACTCTGTTTAGGCCAGGTTTAAAAAAATATATTATAATGTATAATATCCTGCTCCTCAGTTAAGTACAGTAAAGTTTGTTTTATTTAACGACGCCTCTAGAGCACATTGATTTTTATCTTATCATCAATGAACGTCAATCATATGGTCATTCGGACATATTTATTTAGAGGAAACCGGCTGCCGCCACATGGGCTACTCTTTCCGATAAGCAGCAAAGAATCTTTTATATGTACCGTCCCACAGACAGGACATAACATGGCCTTTGATGAACCAGTTGTGGACCACTGGTTGCAATTGAAAAATAGTCCAAACTGTAAATGGGTCCACTGAGAAGGATCGATCCGACAACCAACCAGTTCACAGGCGGACACGCTACCATTTGAGCTACATCCTGCTCCACTGCTCAGTTATATCTTTAAAATATATTTTGATGTAAAAGCTACAGATTCATTGTTTAGATTAATATTTTTCACAAAGCATTCCATAAAATTACCTATTAAACCCTTATCAGTGGTTTTTACACTTTTTACCCTCCTCCATGCTCTGATACTGTCAACTAATTAAATAAATAAGCTCAGTGTATTAAAAATAATGAAATTAAAAGGCTACCTTCAGGACTTTATTTTTTTTGAAAGAAGAAAAAAAAAGGTTTGTTATCTAATTTAACAATGACTGTAAGTTGATGTAACAGAATGCAATCTTTTACATGTTTGATGCCAAAAATGGCTGAAATTACCTTTTCTTTTTTTAATTCAATTAATAACAGATTTGTGACAGTCTATAAATTTGGCACCAACAAGCCAAGTATTTTAAAGACATTTGTTTTAAAACTGCAGTGTGTATAAATAAAAAATAAATTATTTTTTAAAAACCAGTGAACAATCAATGAATACAGTAAAAGCAGGAACATTATTAACATAGCATGAACATTTCCATGATGCACATTTCAACACTTAACACAAAGTAGTATTTCAACACAATGTATGAACATTTCAACACAGCATAATGATTTCAACACAATGTGTGAACATCTCAACATATTGGTATTTCAACACAATGTGTCAACATTTCAATAACATTGATATTTCAACACAATGTGTCAACATTTCCACATATTGATATTTCAACACAATGTGTTAAGATTTCAACAACATATTGATAATTCAACACAATGTGTGAACATTTCAGCATAGTGTATGAACATGCATGTACATTACCTCTATAAATGTTACTTGTTCATGGTAAAGAAACGCTGAGGGGGGTCACGGTTTATTATACAGATACAAGTTACTAAATAGGTTCTAATAAACATGTATAAGTCTGCTAAGTCAGTGTTTATTCTAAGATGAGATTAGATACAGCGTAACATACAATCTGGTTAAATTATATCTATAGTAGCTTGATTTACAAGTGATAAATTAGGGTGAAAAAAATTGAAAATTAGAGTTCTATACAATATTTTGGTGAATTATGAGCATTTTAGTATTTCTAATTTAAATATAATAATTTAAAATAAGCCTGGTAAGGTTTCTTGGAACCCGACAGGTGAAATCAGCATAGCCAGAACCTGTAAGACACGTTCAATGAATATACATGTTGATATCTCACTATCTGCATTGACAAAGTATGAGCAGTAGATAAACATCTCTGTTTATCATAAATGGCAGTATAAAGTATAAACAGCCTGTAGGTTATTAACTGCAACCACAGCCGCTTGCTATGTCAGATGACCTTTTTCTCTCTAGTTTATTTTCTGAACCCAGGGCCCATGTTGATATAGAGAAAACAAATTAAATAAATAAAAGAGGTTATGGTCTGCACAGACATGTTATAAAATGTGTGTCTATCACCAGTACTGTGTTATCCGTAATGTTGACTAGGCTGAAGCCTAGGGGCCCCACAGGTACTAGGGACCTGTCAAGTTTTTTACTGGGGCACTGTTACCAGATAGGGACCTGAAGTACGTCAAAGCTTAGCGCCCCCGGCCATGGGTTAATTCAGCACTGCTATCGCTGCATACCATGCAGTCTATAGTGGAAACAGATTCATACGAATTACGGTTTTATTTCATTCCTGATAAAGTTCACGTGATACACTCGACTAGCACCCAAAGGCACAATTAAAACTTTTAACAATGTGCAAACTATACGACACTAAAGTCTTGACAAACATAAGTTTAACTCTTATGTCCTGACAAATTTTATATACATGGGCCAAGTTTGGTTACTTCTCAGTTTTTTTAATACATCAAATTAAAAAATCTGAATTGCAGTTTAAACTGAATGAGCATTTATTGTGTTACTATATCAGATTTATCATGCTCGGATTGAATGATAGATGCTGCTCGGTCAATTCATGGCAGACACCATTCTAACCATCAATGATAAAACTAAAATCTTTAGTTAATAAGTTAATTCTTTAACCATGCAGGTAGACTTACAACCTAATGGATTAGACGACAGAACAACATTTTGACTCTACTTTGAGGACAGACAACTTCTGCGAAGCATCTGGCTTGCAGAACAGTGGTGGAACTCCATTACTGTTAATATCCGTCCTAACTTTCTGACCAGGCTTTTGGCCTTTCTTACGAACCAGCACACAATCAGCTGAACATACAGACGGACTGTCTGAAACCTTTCTCTCTGGCTGCTCGGAGATTTCGCTGAACTGAAACGACTTTGCATCAGCATACGATTCGTTATCGGACTGACCTAGATACTGGACCTGACTGTAACCTATAGTGAAATTTCTTCCTAAATGTCCACCCAATGCAGAGCAATTTTTCGACTCGTTCTGTCCGACCAGACTCCCAGCACTCGAATTTGAAGACAATGAACTCATACTTATTTGATTGAGCTTTTTTGTGAGTGACTTGGAATCGAGATCTGGTCCTGCACCATGGATGCTGGCATGATTTTGTTTTGACCCATGACCCCCACCTCCTTTTGAACTTTTACCTCCTGATCCATCCTTCTTCCCAGAATCTTTTTTGTTGCCGTCATGTGAACCACCTGATGATCCCCCTCCGCCACTGAAGTGAGCTCCACCTCCCAGGTTTCCTCCATGACCACTCGGACCGTCCGTATCACTTGAATGATCGCTGCTATCACGCCGATGCACAAACTTATGTTTCAGCTTGTCCTTCCGCGATCTGCCTTCCGTGTCGTCAGTGTCACTGGCATCTGAACTGCTGCAACTCGCCCCCCTCTGTCCTGCTCCTCGTCTCTTCTTTCTCTGTTCGTACTTGCGGAGAATCTCAGGGGAAGCCATGCTGTTAATTTTGTTCAAAGGATGCGGCGTATGTAGCTTGTCAGGAACAAAATCGTCATCTTCATCCGATTCGTTCTCTTCAAATATTTGATTTAGAAGCTGAGGCGAGCTACAGACTGATTTGAGTGGCCAGCGTACAGTCAGGGTGTCCTCCACAGCAAGATTGTGACATGACACCTTCTCCTCGATGTCCTCAAATGAGCGTATTGGCTGTAGATGGATGTCTGAGCCAATCTCCATGTCTTCCTGTTCATCAGTGTTCTCCTCCACCGACTCCTCCTTGATGAGGCTGTACTTTCTCTGGAGACGCTTGTCTGGCGAGTGTAGATTTCCTGTAGTTATGATAGGCACTGGATGCGTACCAGGCGGCGACACAAGAGACTGAATGTAGGTTGGTTTCACCGGTTCGTTTGACTGTGAGTCAGAACTGAAAAACAAAAAAATCAGTTTTAAATAAATTTCAATGTTAAATCATTGCTATATTAAAGTTTAACGTGAATGGTAAAATAAGTATATTTAATAGTAAAATAAAACTCCAATCAAACACAAACAAAAGTTTCGTTCTGTACTAATTAAAAGTACCACTAAAGAATATTTTAATTTGAAGAAAATCTATTTCATCATGAACTTTAGTTACTTTTATTTTAGTATAGACTAATAAAGGAACAGACACAGTGTGTGCCCACATTAAGCAGTGCCATGTGTTGCAAAGCAACATGCATAAATTACCATTCAGTGATAAGTATTTAGGGAAATTAGTTTTTTTATATACAAGGTTTACCGACCAATACATGACTAACTATAATGAAACAAAATTTAAGATAATTCCTTTATAGCATATATAAGCTTTATTGGTATAAGTCAACACAAGACTAATTGCAATGGAACATAAATTGATTAATCATTCAATGCATGCCCCACAACCACTGTAGCTTACTAGCTACTACAATGCCAAGCAATGCCTCATTAATTATTTTCTGCAAACAATAAAGAGAGGATATATTAATCATAATAGACTCATCTACCAGTACAGTACAGTGAAACCTCATTAATCTAAAATTCTATCATTTGAAAATCGGAACTGTCACTTTAACAAACTCTCTACTTGCCATAGTGATACGACTTTGGTAAGCTAACTCTTTAAAGCACCATTTTTAAAAAGTTTGTTCAACGACACCACCTGAGCACATTGAATTATCAATCATCGGCTAATGGATGTTAAAACATTTGGTAATTTTGACACTTAGTCAACTGTGAGCCAGCCTCCAACAAGTTTTGAACCACAGTCTTCAGCTAGAGAATACAATGTCCTATCACTGGACCACTGAGGCTCACTCTTTAAAGAACCGATCATTGTAAAAAAAGAAAAGTAAAGTTTGTTTTATTTAACGATCCCTCTAGACAAGATTGATTTTTATCTTATCAGCTATTGGATGTCAACCATATGGTCATTCTGACATATTTTTAGAGGAAACCCATCGATCCTTGTAAGTAAGCACTCTATATATTTCAGTCAGTATTAATTATACATTGGTACATTGCTCTGAATATGTATTCTGGCTGATCCAATATATTTTTGGATGACTTGGTATTTTGTAACAGTTAAAAATGCAAAATGATCAAAATGGTACATGCATCTCTATGCAAGGTGTCTGCCTGTGAAGCTGTCACTTGTCGGGTCGATCCTTCTCAGTGGACCCATTTGCAGTTTGAACTATTTCCATTCCAACCAGTGGTCCACAACTGGTTCATCAAAGGCTGTGGCATGTGCTGTCCTGTCTGTGGGACAGTGCATATAAAACACAACTTGCTGCTTATTGGAAAGAGTAACCTATGTGGCAGCAGTGTGCTTTCTCTAAAAATATGTCAGAATGACCATATGATTGACATCCAATAGCCGATGATCAGATAAAAATCAATGTGCTCTAGAGGCATCGTTAAATAAAACAAACTTTACTCTGCACAAGGTAAAGTCCAAGCAATTAACAAGCAAATGTGAGGACCTGTACTCATGTACTTTAATTTTCAAAAATGAATTCCTTTTTTACCCATTATCCACAAAAGAAAAATTATTATTAGAAACAACAATGCCATGTTAATTTTTTTTTCCTTTAAAGATTGAATTTGTTGTCATGGTGAGCACGTTTGAACAGCTTGCTGATATAATAATTCCAAGCATGTTAAACTATTCACCCAACCTGAAGCACCTTTGTCTATTTATTCATTAATCTGTCTACTGAACTTCCTGATTTGCACATTTGCTTTGGTAGTCCTACAATATAAAACCAACTACTCTATTTAATCGTTAATCTATGCTCAACAAAATCAATTAATACACGTCACTCTATACAACAATGACTGTTTTGTTTATTTTATCATCACATATTTATTGATTATCCTTCAGTTATTTTAGTAACACAAATAAGTACTGGTAAGATAATAAATACAAGAAACAAAGAATTTTGAAGAAGACCTTCTTTTCTTTTTTTACATTTTTGTAAATATGACTTATTTTAGTAGTTATGCAACTAAAGATGATTTTTAAGTTGTGGTTAGGGAGGGCTTTTTATTTTTATTTTATTTTTTATTTTGAAAGTGGAATGGTGGTGGTAACTTAAATGAAGAATACACTGCTTTTTTTTGTATTTGTTTTCCTATCACCTTACGACGTAGTTTTCTATTCTATTTCTTTCTATCAGTCACTTGTACCACTATATTGATTTTTACTTTCTTTCATATTTATTCGTCATTCACCTGTTGAAAAAATAAAATGTTCTGTCTGGATTAAAGAGGTTTCACTGTACAGGGTAAAATTGAAAGTGACAAAAGCAAAATATATGTACAAACTGATAAAGCATGCTTCATGTAATTTTATTACCAAGCAGTCCGACATGCTACAAAGACTATCTCATTTAACATCAACAGGCAACATATGAAGATGCAACAATGTATGTACATGTATGTAAGAAACCTGTAACTCACATATAATGTAGTCATCACTTTTATCATTGAAAAACACTTTTATCCTCATATCCTCACAAAACTGTCATAGACAATGTTTTAATGCACTATTTCATGTGTCTGTCTCGTTAAAACAAACAGTATATATATATACTGCATTAATAGTCTGCCTTGTTGGTTTAAGTGGGACTATCAAAACATCCAAAACATTAAAACTGCAGGTTACTGGTTTTCTTGAATAAAAGGTCTTTATATATATTTTAGAAAAGACATGGATACATTTCAGTGTGTATATAAAATGAAATATTTAAGAAATACCTTTCTAAAAACAATTCAATATGCTTATATTTTAACTGTGTATAAAGTACATCTACTAAAAAAGGTAACTTTTTATATATCTCTTGGATGACTGTTACAGGTAAGTGGTATCAACAAGGTGGTCTTTACATACAGGTTGAAATACAGGTGTGTAAGCATTTGTGTATAACACTTAGTAAAACATTTGTTATGCAGTTTAATTTTAATGTTAAATTTTTTTTATTTCACCCTTTTTATCTAAATTTTGCTTTTGTTTTCTCAAAATAAGTTCTATCTGTCTTATAACCAGTAAATATTCTCAGTCCCATATAAATCAAAATATAGATAAAGTCTGCAGTACTCTTAATTCTTTAACACAGTCTAATTATAAGTTAAACTATAATAAGAATTTACATACATTTATACGATTAGTTTTCTATTTAAATGACTGTTATTCCAGTTATGGCAACCTCATAGATGGAATCTTATCTATAGTCACAATTAAATGCTACACATATAAGTCATACACAAATGCATGCTGCTCAAACAAATGGCAAACTCGTACGTGTACAATAATGAACCCTGCTATATCTACATGCACAAACAAATGCTTTTCTATGTGGTTACAAAGCTTTTATTTTTAAACTTGAATATAAGAAGGAATGTTTATTTCAAAGAAAAATATTGTTAATAATTTAAATGTATGGTAATTTAAAATGTTAGCAATCAGTACAATTAAATGTTAATGGGAAATATACTTGATTTTCAAATTTAGTAAAAATAATGTTTTAGGAAAGACATTAATAATTTTAACAGAATGTATAACACTTTAAGGGAAGTAACTCCAATTTGTGGCAAGTTCCAAAAATCCCATGCAATGTTAAACATTAAGATGTACTTGTCATAGCTAAATTTTATCAATTTATCAAACAAACAGTGCATGCACTTTTTGATTAGCAACAAAGGTGCACATATGAACATTTTCACAGATAACACAGCAAACTGGAATGTTGACACCTCAGTACACCATTTGCTATTAAACAGTTCTTGTGACACATAGGCTACTCTTTCCAATTAGCAGCAAGTGATCTTATATATGCTCATTCCGAGACAGGACATACAACAGCCTTTGTTAGACCAACTGTCTACCACTAACTGGAACAAGAAATAGTTCAATTATGTCTGCTGACAAGGACTGATCTGATGACCTCGAGCTATCTCGAGCTATATTCTGCACCAAAAGTAAACACTTCATATAGGACATAAAACAATATAACCCACTAACTGCATTCCTCATAAATGCATCTTCCATATTCCTGTTAATTGCATACAGTAATATTTGGTTACACAGAACCATTTCTATAACAAAGATTTTGTTTTAATTGCATACATGTATGCTTTCTTTCGTCTGGTTAATTGCATAAGAAAATATAGAAAATTAGTTTTCAAAGTATGAAAGCCATGGCAAATCTTTCATTTTGAGAAAATAATCACAAAATGATCGCCATATGCTATTTTAACATAATTATGTTATAGCATTTAGGTTTTTGGGATCAGTGTTTGACAAATCAACTTTGATTTTATAATGCAAGATTAGTAACATGATTTCAAATTGGTATTTCTGATAAAAGTAATAATCCTGTTAATTGCATAAAAATACTTGAGAAACATGCCTATGCAATAAAGTAGATTCTACTGTATTAATATAAATGGTGGCTTGTTTAATATACAGAAACCCATATTTAACATAAAGCGATCAAACAAAAACAAAGCAGCAGCTTGCATTCTCATCCAAAATATTTACATAATTACTGCATTAATTAACTTTAACATTACGATCAGTGTTTCTCTCAGGTCCAGGGCCACACCCACTTTCAGAACTATTTAAAAGAAAGAAAACAAAACAAAGATACCCTCAGATTGGTCACAAATATATAGAATAATTTTATTTTTAACTAAACATACTTAAGTCAATAACATAGCCAGACATATGCATGTCACAAAAAAACTTAAAATGATTTTTTTTTTTAAATTAAATAAAATTAAATTAAAAGACTAAAAAGACTAGATGCTGGAAAATTGCATATCTGGTCATGAAGTTTAAAATAAAACACAAAAACAAAACTTGAATTTTGATGTAGATTTGTTTTTTAAATTCCTGTGATGACTGGTCCCCTAACATTCAGGGGTGCAGAAAGTGAAAGTCCACTCGCTAAATGCAAGTGAAAATTCTGACAGAAACATTTTAAGATATCACCATTATCCAATCACCTTTTTGGACCGTTCTTTTTTCTACTCTATTAGAAACTTTCCCTCATTTTAAAGTAGTATTACTATGAAGTGAACAAACATTACAATAAAACGGTATCTCAAAATGTTTTAGTTACTCTCGATCATTTAAAGAAAGATTTGCATTATATTATACTGAGCTGTTGGCTAACTACTAGAAATTCTGACAGACTTGTAAACTTATTTTCCATTTTTGCAACCCTGTGTATTAGCAAACTTCTAGTGCTCAACAAAGTTACCGTAACCTCCCTAATAGCCAATGTTTATTTTTGTGCTGGGGATCGTTAAACCACTATTACCCTCCCTGTGGATATGAATCCTGTGGGAAACACTGAATATCATTTTATGACAAGCACATAACAAACGAGCCGAGAAAAGACACTTGGAGGCCAATCCATAAATGTACACCCAGCCAATCTAATCATGCCACAGTGACGACAACGCACAACGAGGATGAAGATTTTACCAGCACACTCTGGTTTCTAGACCCTCGAGGGTTACAATTGTAGGAGAGCTAGGGGTCATGCTCTTGTCAATGGAACGCTGGCCGATTCTTCACAACACAAATGAAAAGAAACGATTTCATTGAGTGAGGTGACTGTGTAAATATAACAATACTCATAAATAACAGCAGAATTGTGTCCATATTAAACTGTGCCAGTGTATCTAGCCAAAATTAATGTGGTAAACAAAATGTGTTTTAAGATACACAACCAAAAAAAAAAGAATCTTTGTCTGACACTTTTTTAATTTGTGTTTGCAAGGACAGAAACTAACACTCGCTATTATCATCCCACATGAGTATAAAGTGGAAGTAAATTTAAATGAGACTAGTCCCCAGATCATTTGAAACATTTTTTTTAAAGATTTCAATCAAAGATATGCTACATGTACGTAGATTAATTGTGTTCCTTTAACAGTTTTCTACTGAAGACTGTTGCATTTATTCGAGGCACAATTCCAATTAATAATGAGGGGACTAGTGATTTTTCATGGGTTTTAATAATATGTCTAGCATATTAGTTTCCCAGAGAAGTGGAAATACTTTTCAATTTCAGGTGCAAATACCAAAGTCACAACACATAAAACCTGTTTTCAGAATGAGCCTAATCATAATCTCACAACACACAAAACATGTATACATATTACAGTGAAATATACTACCAGTAAATATAACACGAATGTAAATTGTAATTTTATTAAGTGATATGCCATCAAGGAGCATTTTAATTCAGAACTTCTGATTAGCAACAATTGCTAGTGTAAACTGATTAGCAATTACTATTTTATTTTATTTATGACTGTAGCAATATTTGAAACTGGCACAGCAATTTGTGATGCGATACTGAACAAAATGTTTCATTTGCTGTGATAAGTTAATAACAAGAATGTGTGACAATAAAAGGAATATGTTAGTAAATAACAAAACTTACATGAAGTTTTGTTATAAGAAATATTGTCAAAGTTTGTAATAGACATTTACAATAATCACTGTTATCTAGCTGTAAGTGGAATGCAGTGTTGATATATACTAACGGAAAAAAGTAACTGTGCACATTTTGAACAATGATATTTTTACTATAGCCTTTGAAGGGATATATTGCTAAACATATCAGCATTTCCCCCGACCACTTCAAATGTTTACAGGAATGTTTTTTTCGT
>JAULBS010003432.1:0-11478 GCA_032355785.1 Symmetromphalus regularis | reverse complement strand
TTTAAATTCAAAACATTTGACCAAAATGAGATGCCTCTCAAACTGATTTTTCTCAAAATTAATCCAGTTTTTGGGGGGACGTAACTTAGAAGAATTCAGTAGTCTAAAGGTTAACTAGCTAAAAAGAAGTGTAAGTTACATGCACTTGTACAGTAGTATATACACAATCATAAATCTGAAAGATGGTCACCTTCAGCCTCCCATTTATTTGTAGATATGACCTACATTCTGTTTTACATACTAAATGTGATAGAACAGAACTCTTAAAATGAGTACATTTATGTGAGACTTAGTACAAGAAAAAGAACCAATATTATTTAATATTTCAGGGAAAATGTTGTTCAGTATCACATCACCAATTGCCATGCACAGTTTGAAGATCATTACACAAGTATAAAAATCCAAATAAGCAATTGCTAATCAGAATTTTTAAAACAAAATATTCCCTGTATTTTGGGCTATCATTTCAGTGACATGCCACTTACCTCAACATTAAGAAGTGCCTCAACCTCCTGAATGTCCCACACACCATCTCCAGTAGTATCTAACAACAACAAAACAATTTAACATATTAATATTAAATTAAATATAACTTTTTTAATGAAAATTAAATTAAAATGTATAATCATTGTTAAGTTATTAGAAACATGTATTATACAGGCAGACATGCCTACCCATAAAAAAAACCTTTCAGGAACCTAAACATGATTTCTCAGGAAATTAAGGGTTTGGTCAGTAATGCATCACATGTGACAACTGTCATCACGCTCTCCAAGTCTGATGCTAAAGTCAAGGTGACATGTGTAACTGTAGCAAACGGTTGTGCCTTTCATAGACGGTTTCAATACTGGCCAGTCTGTGGTGTTCGATTAAAACTGTCAGCAGAATTCTTGGTTTCTTTTAATCTGGTCTCGGCGCTTTGCAGTGAAATGATCATACAGCAAGTGGGAATGCAAAATGTATGGATCAGCTTAAACAAATAAGAATGTAACTAGACGAAACGAACCACAATTATTTTTTTTTCAGTTGACACTACACATGCACAATGTCATTTGACCTTTACCTGGGAAGTAATGCAAATGTTTTCTGCGCAAGAGAATTCTGACAACTTTAGCAATAAAAAAACAAATAAATGGGCAACATGGCCAGCCAGCAAAACATTTGACTACATTGCCGGAATGCAACAGTTTGGTATTTGGTATTTGTTTACAAAATTTAAAAAACAAGAATACAAAGAATACAAAGTACTGACCGTGCATCATAAAGAATGATTTGGGGTCAAACTCTTGTTCTTTATCAATGTGGTCCTGTTCATGCCAAACCTCTTCTAACTGATCCTTGCTGCCCTGAAAAAGTATTGAGTTAGAATGTTTAACTGGTTAGTAGTCAAAGTATGGGATTTCTTTGAAATGTAGTGACAGCATGTAAATTAATGCTCTTTCTATCTATCATGATATATATTTATCTAACGACACCCTAGAAAAATTTACATTCACAATTGGGCCTATCATATTAGCCCTTATTTTTATTGTTGTTTTTTTTTAAGTTACGGTAATCCTTTTTTTTTATTAAGTTTAAGTCATTATTTAAAATATATGAAAATTAGTCCACAAAATCCTTTGCCGGATGAGTATAAGCAAACTGTTTCAACATCTTATCTACAACAAAATGTCTAAAGTATATTTAGAACAAAACAAATAATATATTAGTATTAAATTTATCTATAAAATAAACTGTAGGTTACTAGCAATTTGTAAGAGATAAACCTATAATGTTCTTTTCTTGTTTTTCAGAATTATAAATGTAATCATTGATTTCTTCTTTCTTATCTGTTTTTTTAAACTCTTTTGTTACCCTCAGATCACTGTATACCATATTGTAAATATGTTTATATATAAATAATAACTCTTTAACTTTTAATATTATACAATGTACAGTAAATGATCAAAGGCTCCCAAACCTCTGCATTGTCAATTTGATTTGTGGGGCAATACAAAAAAAAATAATAATAAAAGTTGTAACCTATATCAAATCTTTACTAAATATCAAAAATATGCATAACCCAATGTCTCCTGAGTCCATTAGTATTCAATTACTAGCAACATAAATTTCTGCCAATCTTTCAATCTAAAGCCCAACATTTAATATTATTATTCAACATTAATATAATTAAAAGATTTAATAATTATTTTGTTCACTTTATAGTGATACTAATTTAAAATGGGTGAAACAAGATTAATATTTATAGTATAAGAAAACAAAGTCAGTCAGAAAAAGACTGCTGTATGTAGTTTTATTTTTTACTCATCCATTAAAATTTTCACTTGCTCGCTTGTAGCTTATAATTAAAAAAATAGAACGTAACTTAACATTATTTTAAAATTACATGCTTTTTTGAAAATAAAATAAATACCGGATGGTTTAATCTGGGATGTTGATCATGCTTTTTTTTCATTGCCTCTAGTCTAGCTTCTTCTTTTTTCCTTTCTTCTTCAGAAAGAGCTGCCAAGTGTTGCTTTTTCTCAAACTCCTTCTCCATCTCGTACTGCTTGAACTCCATATCTCTCTGTTTATCAAGCTCTTCCAAATCAGCTGTGGTCTACAATGTAAGAATGTGTAAAATGGCTCCACTCAAATTTGAAAATAGGTGTGCAGATGGAACATATTTTCACTCTGCCAGTCTGAATCTTTTATATCAATCATTTTGTGCTGGAAATTAAAATGTTCCTGTCATACAATTTAATATATATAATTTTTTAAATATATACAACTCAGATTTAATTTAGCCCAGTTTCTGCAATGTTTATACAGAAGTTGAATAATGTTAATTTTACATAGAAATGTTGATTTTCACTAAAAGTGTGTCAGATAAACCCCTTATTTGAAAGTATGCTGAAGTTTTTCAAACTTGTGTCAAGTGTTTATTTATTTAGCTGATTTGTGAGAATTCCTGTTTTTATAATCAGAAAGTCCACTTCTTAGCCATTCAACACATTTTTGGCTATCTTAGAATGTAAATTTCTAAATTTTAAAATGTCACATTTATAATTCAAATTTTGTTATGAGTCAGGTTTTAAGCTTTTTTTTAACCTGGACAGAGGTTATGGAATCTCATAAAGTTACTAAAAATATCACATGGTTATCTGTGATGCCACAATTTAACAAAACATTGCTCACAGATTGAGCAGGATATAGCTTAAGAGGTAAAATGTCTACTTAAGTTCCGATGAGTCAGTGGATCAATTCCCTTCAGAGAACCAATTTGGGTCATTTTTCATTTCCGCCAGTGGCCCGTAACTGGTTTAACATAGGCAATAGTATGTGCTATGCTGTCCTGTTTGTGAGAAAGTACCTATAAAAGATACCTTGCTGCTAACTGGAAAAAGCAGCATAAGTGGTGGTAGCAGGTTTCCTCTAAAGATGATGAATCACAAACAATGTCTGACATCTAATAGCTGCTGAATAAACAATGTGCTGGGGGGTCACTAAATAAACTATCCTTTCTTTTGCTTTCTGTTCACAAATTTTCAGTGTAGCATAAAATGAGACATACCTTTTTTATTAATGTTTCCAAATCTTTCATTTCAAATGAGTGAGGATTGCCAATATCAAGATGGGTTGGAATATTCATTTTGTCCACACCTGAAAGAGTACAAAGTAAATACAGTTACTGAAATGTATTCCAATTGCAAACTATATAATAAGAATATATGACTGGTAGAAATTATGAAATATTTCCATCTGTCTGAGGAAATTTACAATTCCCCACAACAAATCCCCATTAAATGACATTTATAGATCCACCTTGTGAAGACAAACATCTGTAAGGTTTTATGAGGAACATACACAATAGTTCATCTAGGTATCATTAATCAATGAAGTTACAGTCTACTGGTCTGGATGTAAGCATTAATTTCTATCAATGGATGATCCTTACCAGACATTCAAGTGTTTACAGAGCAGAGCATGACAATATTTTTTTCTAAATGTCTAATAAAATTAAATATGGTTCAGTTACAGATGTTATTGTTTCTGTGGGCATTTGCAGTTTGGGCTATTTTCCATTCCAACCAGTGATCCACAACTGGTTCATCAAAGGCCGTGGTATGTGCTGTCCTGTCTGTGAGAAGGTGGATATAAAACTTTTGCTGCTTATCTATAAAGAGTAGCCTATGTGGCAGCAGCGGATTTCCTCTAAATACATATGTGAGAATGACCATATGATTGACGTCCAATAGCCGATAAGATGATAAGATAAAAATCAATCTGCTCTAGAGGCGTCTTTAATAAAACACACTTTACTTTACAGTTTGTTTAATAACATCCCAGCACATTGTTTATTCATCAGGTATTAAGTGTCAGACATGATGTTTTGCAACTCATGGTCTTTAGAGGAAACCTGCTGCGACCAAATTAGAAGCAAGGGATCTTTTATAAGCACCTTGCTACTGACAGGGCAGCACATACCACAGCCTTTTGTAAACCAGTTGTAGACCACTTACTTCTGGTTGTAGCCGATATCGAGATTAAAAACCCCATGCCTCTTTGAAAAGGAAAGAATTGTTTATTAACAACATGCCAGCCCTAATACTACTGAAATCAAACAAATAAATATTGGGGTGCTATTAAACAAATAAGTCATCGATCCCTCTATCAAACAAATAAATACAATGTAATCAGATGCCCACCTTTCAAATGTATTTAGTTTTGAACTTTAGAGATCAAAGAAACTCTTCAGGTTCTCTTAGTTGCCACTTTGTGTTATCGGTAAGTGTGGAAACTGTAAGTGTGGAAACTGTAAGTGTGGAAACTGTAAGTGTGGAAGGTGTAAGTGTGGAAGAACATACAAAGCATTGCCAAATGCTGCAGGTGTTCCTATGATAATAAGATACAACGTTTCACAACTAGATGCTAATGTGTGGAGATTCTGGCTGATTCCTGACGAGTAAGATGCACCTGCACTGTACACCTGTACTTTATGCCTCAATTATAAAACCAGTATTATACATACTCTAATCAAGGCTTTTTTTAATTCCCATTGCCAACATACAAAAAAGTAAAGTTTGTTTTATGTAACGATGCCTCTAAAGCACATTGATTTTTATCTGATCATTGGCTATTGGACGTCATATATATGGTCATTCAGCCACATAGGCTGCTCCTTCCAATAAGCAGCAAGGTTTTTTTTATATGCACTTTATCACAGACAGTACAGCACATACCATGGCCTTTGAACCAGTTGTGGACCACTGGTTGGAATGGAAAATAGCCCAAACTGAGAAGGATCAATCTGATGACCAACTGCTTCACAGGGGGACAAGCATGAGCTACATCCCGCTCCCACTTCTTTAAGAATTTCATATAGTTCTGCGATGTATTCACAAGAACAGCAAATGCTGAACATGCCAGTGTTTTCCAATACATGTCTAGCTGCAGATGATTAAATTGTCAGTATCTCAGAATTATGTCATTCAATAGCAGTGAGATTATAAAGGTTTTTTCAAAAAAAAATTGAAATCTTTAAAAGGTTTCTACTGTAACAATGCAATGTTAGAAAATAATAATAATTAAAAACAAATTTAAAAAAATAAAAATAAAAATGTTTCTTCTTAAAAATTTAAAATCTTTTAATAGGTTTCTATTGTAACTTGGCAATGATAAAATAATAATAAAAAAAATAAAAAAAAATAAAATAAAAGCACCAAAAACCAAAAGGAAGAAAAAAAAAGAAGTTAAAACCTCAATAGTCAGAAAACACTAGCCTTGCATTTAAAGTAAGAATCCTGTAATTAAGGTTCAAGAACGCTGTCCCGGGCACACATCTCAGCTTCCTGTGCTGTCTATCCAGTACAGATGTTAGTGTTAGTAGGAGAGATGAAACCCACTGCTGCCACACTAATGCGGCTACTCTTATTGAAAAGCAGCAAAGGATCTTTTATATGCACTATCCTACAGACAGGATAGCACATACCACAGCCTTTGTTAAACCAGTTGTGGACCACTGGTCGGTGTAGATGGTATACACTTATCCATTGAGCAGGATGTAGCTCAAATGGTAGAGTGTACACCTATGAAGCTGCCGGTCGTTGGATCGATCCTTCTCAGTGGACACCATTTGTATTTGGGCTATTTTCTGTTCAAACCAGTGGTCCACAACAGGTTCATCAAAGGTCGTGATATGTGCTGTCCTGTCTGTGGGACAGTGCATATAAAAGACCCCTTGCTGCTTATTGGAAGAGTAGCCTATGTGGCAGCAGAGGGTTTCCTCTACACATATGTCAGAATGACCATATGATTAACATCCAATAGCTGGTGATAAGATAAAAATCAATGTGCTCTAGAGGCGTCATTAAATAAAACAAACAACTTTTACACTTATCCACTGAGCTTTGTAGAGCACTTTCTCTGGGTTGGATTCTCATAATGAGATTAAAAATCCCATGTCTCAACTGATATTCGATCCCAATACCTACCATCCATCAATCCAATAGCTTAACCACTGTACTACCAGGGCCATCAAAATCATGTAGGTATATTTTCCTGAACATAAGACTGACATCCTCAGAAGAAACCAAATTAAAAATTGTAAAGACAATCAACTAGGAAAAAAAACCAGGGTTGATAAAAGTAAAGAAAGGATAGAAGCTGAGTTGACTAATTAGGGTAGGATTAAAGCTGTGTAATAGAAGAGCTAATAGGATTAAACTAATTTAAAAACTTGTAATGTACATGTAACCTATTCACTGTGATGTTTACTCTCATGGTGCAATTGATAAGATTTTTTTTGTTTTTGTTTGTTTTGTTTAACGACACTACTAGAGCACATTGATTTATTAATCATCGGCTATTGGAAGTCTAACATTTGATTATTTTGACATGTAGTCAACTGTGAGACTGCCTCCAATGGGTTTAGAACCACTGTCATCGTCTTGAGAATCTGATGTTCTAATGCTAGACCACCAAGGCTCATATAATTGATAAGATACATCAGAGGATTCTTAAACAGGGGAAAAGGGGTGGGAATCTAGGATTGGAGTCAGAATAGGAGTGAACCAGGAAAACCCAACTGGGAATTATGAACTCATCTATTGCTGTATAGGCTATTTTTCTTCATTAACTGCAAAGGATCTTTTCATTCTACTCAGGACCACATCTAAGAGGGATTCCAGGGGTTCTGGAACCCGTTAACTCTGAACCTCTTTTTTAGAAGTTTTTTTGTTATTAACAAATGAGGATAGGAAAAATGTTACAAAGTTTAAATGATGGTTGTTGTATCCCACAGTGCAACTGCATGTCATGTCAGCAACTGATAACAGAAAATACGCAGACATTTCAGGGACCTAGTCAGCCCCAAGACCCCAGACTACCCCCTTTCCCATCTTTCAGGTCTGACATGGCTACTTTCCAACATACAGGACTATAATTCTTTTGTTATATTACAATTTTTTACAAAAATATTGCTTTAAAAATTTGTTTAGCAACAATCACTAATCAGTTTATATTGATTAGCAAATGCTTATTTTGTGTATCAGAATTGTTTGTGTAGTGTTTTTTGAAACTTGCAGTGTGGTTCAAAACAAGATTTTCTCTGCTTTCTTTGAGCTAAAACAGAACCCACCATGATGGTGTAAAGAAAGTTTAAGAGCTGTAGATTTTTTCCACACACTGTTCCACACTTCATATTTCAAGGCTCACTAAGAAAAGCAGACTGTGTTTTGCCACTAAACTATTCATGATATCTGTAAAGACAATATTATCTTGTAATAGCTCATAAACATTTGTTGGCAACGTATAAAACAAAAAAAAGGAAAAGAAAGAAAGTGTTAGGTTGTTTTGAAAATGATACATCTTGATAACATCAAGCATGTACCATTGAACATAAATAGAAAAAAAATTTGGAATGTAAGAGATAATATCCACATTTGATCTGTGAAAGTAAAGTTTGTTTTATTTAACGACACCTATAGAGTACATTGATTTTTATCTTACCATTGGTTAATGGACATTAATCATGTGATCATCCTGACATATCTATTTTTAGAGGAAACCCGCTGCCACCACATAGGCTACTCTTTCCGATAAGCAGCAAGGTGTCATTTATATGCACCATCCCACAGACAGGACAGCATATACCATGGCCTTTGATGAACCAGTTGTGGACCACTGGTTGGAACGGAAAATAGCTCAAACTGCACAGCACAAAATTAACTAAGCACCAGTAGACCATTTGGTCAGTTTTTGTAATTGTTACATGTATTTTAATATGTTTTCATCACAAAAGACTTCTGAACATTATTTAAATAAAATTTGTAAGTTATATATACAAGAATCATGCAAGCAATATATTTTTGATGCATTTATGAAAACCTGACCAAAATGTATTTTTAAGATATGATTTTAAAAATGTCAGACATATCTACTGTCCCTTAATTAATTTTATTGAGTATATTTATATATATAAAAAGAACGAGTTTGACACACTAACAGCTGGTAAATGGAATTTTTTTACTAATATTCAGTGTTTTATGAAAAATTTAACAAAATTATTTATTAATGTGCCATTTTCAATCAAGAAAAGGTACAAATTAAAATAACTTTACATATTTTATTTATAAGTTATTCATTATTCTTTTAACATTTATTGTTTATTTTAAAATAATGGCATCATTTTGATTTCATTCAGTATAAATTCAACGTGATGAAAATAAAAAAAATAAGAATTTGCAACTCTATAGAATGTTTGTTATGTTCAGAACTTGATAACTTTCAATTTAACTGACACTCAGGGGTGGTTCCAGCAATTGTGAATAGGGGGCACAACTTTGGAGAAGTGCTTATGGGACTTGTAATTGCTGCATTGACCTGTACTTGCGCTTAGGGTTTTACAAGAAAAAATTTCATTGCCTGAAAATTTGAGGTGGCATGCGCCGGGTGCTGTACCCCATGGATCTGCGCCTGACACTTACAGTAAATGTTATTCCTTTTTAACTAATATTTTTTATTATCCACAGAGGCATACCTATTAATACTGTATATGAATTTAAACATTTTATCGAAATAAGCCACAAATCAAAATGACATCTGGGAAACCCTGGTGGTGTTAAAAAGACCACAAAGCCATCTTGGCCCCACTCTGCAGGGAAGAACAAATATTTTCTGTGAAGCATAAAGTCCAAACCCGCTAGATCACTATCAGAAGATGGCAACATGGAGTGTCTGACGAGGTCCTGTTTCAAAGGAATCATCGTTAAAACAAACTAATACTTGAAAACACAACAGGCCACTGTTCAAACACTCAAAAGTTGTCATAACAAATCATCTCCATGGACACTGATTATCTCCACCAATCAAACATTCTGATAATAACAGGTCAAACATTTAAACTGGCCAATCAATTTGGCTGGCTGC
Source organism: Symmetromphalus regularis (assembly GCA_032355785.1). Taxonomy (NCBI): domain Eukaryota; kingdom Metazoa; phylum Mollusca; class Gastropoda; order Neomphalida; family Neomphalidae; genus Symmetromphalus; species Symmetromphalus regularis. Next base: position 2,070 of record JAULBS010003432.1, on the reverse strand, counting down.
CCATCAAGTGACCAGTGCTAAGAGGTGTAAATTGGGCTGTTAACAGATCCTATCAAAGCTTGTAATAGTTTAGCATGTCCACTCCTCATCACTTGGTTCAAGTGTTTCTGGCATCTTGCAAGGAATGCTATGATTACACGGAACATGGAATTGTAACTTGTCAAAGAAACATGGAACGTTTGTTTTGATTGGTTGTTCAGCTAATGAATCCTAAACAGGAAGAAACATAGAAATGTGCTGGGGTGTCATTAAATATTTATTACCCAATACCTGTATAAGATTGTATTGTGTTGTACGATAATGATATTGTGGGACTTTTCTCATTTGTGCATGTTTAAAAGGAATTGTTGAATAATAATTAATGCCAAATTAATGATTTTTTTGTACATAAAAACTAAATAAATTGTTTTCTTGAAATGCTATATTCATAATATTGTTATGTATATATTCATAAGAGTCACAATACATGATTTTGTGGAATATAAATTATAAAATAAATTTATAAAGAAAATGAATGTTAAGTTAAAACTATTATTATGTTTTAACCTAAAAAAAGACTGTAAAACCAAAACAAACAAACAAATAAAAAAAATTTAAAAAATGAAATTTAAAAAATGAAAACAAAAGAAAGATTTTGCTTAATTTGTTAAAGTTTAACAATCTTTGAATTTGTATACAACCTTAATTATAATTATAATTTTTAAACATTTTACCTTTGTGCTTAACATTTTCACTTTTAAAGAAGTTCTGCCATAAATTTTATGTTTTATTTTATCCAAACATAATGTCAAAGAACTGATGTTTAGAATTTTGTGTGTTTATTTACGATGCTAGCTAGAGTAGTAAATTAATGACCATTTATAATGCTAGCTGAAGTAGTTAACTTAATAATCATAATTTATAATGCTACCTGAAGTACCGTAGTCAACTTAATAATCATAATTCATAATGCTATATGTATTTGAAGTAGTCAACTTAATAATTGATTGGTTGTTTGTTTAACGACCCCCCAGCACAAAAATAGTCAACTTAATAATCATAATGAAGTAAATTACTAATGATAATTTACAATGCTACATGTAGCTAAAGTAATAAACTTGCTATTGACATATAAAATACATAAATTACTTAAAGCAGTCAAACAATACAGAAATGTTAGCAACATGCCTTTAAACATGCAAATCTGATAATATGATGCAAACACTTGCAGATTCCAGTGGTTTGTAAATGTCATGTAGCAGTTTAGTTTAGAGAATCATTTCCACATAATGTGTTTGACATTTCAGTTACGCCCTAAACGATTACGTTTATTCTGTTAATTGCATTAATTGTCAATCAAATAAGATTGTCTGAATTATGTATATACATGTAGTACACAGGGTCAGATACAGAAATTTTGGAAGGGGGTTCATACTAGTTTAAAGTGTTTGCACGTAATGTGTTTGACATTTCAGTTACGCCCTAAATGATTACGTTTATTCTGTTAATTGCATTAATTGTCAATCAAATAAGATTGTCTGAATTATGTATATAGTACACTGGGGCAGATACAGACATTTTGGAAGGGGGTTCAAACTAGATTTTTAACATTGGTATAGGATTCAAAGTTACATACAAAGTTGGTTGTCAGATGGAAAATTCAGATCCTCCCTCCCCAATCCTCTTGGATCTGTTTCTGGTATATGTACATAATTATACTATTGACAAAATATATGTGTAAGTGTTAAAAATTATCATTTATTTATTCATTATGTAAAGAAAATAATGGCTTTATCATTAAATTACATTTAATAGCAATTTTTTAATTAAAAAAAAACTGTTTCATAATTTTTATAATTAGGTCTAATTCACATCTATAAAAATGCTGAAAGTTGTAAAGCTTGAATGCAAAACTGAATGCTTCTGTGTTAAATAGAGTGGGATCTAGCTCAAACAGTAGCGAGTCTGCCTGTGAAAAGGTCGGTCATAGGATCGATCCTTTTCAGTGGACCCGTTTGCAGTTTGGGCTATTTTCCTTTCCAACCAGTGGTCCACAACTGGTTTATCAAAGGCTGTGGTATGTGCTGTCCT
>JAULBS010003421.1:0-11479 GCA_032355785.1 Symmetromphalus regularis | reverse complement strand
CTGCAAGAAGAGCAACAGTAGTAGTAGCAGTAGCAGTAGTAGTAGTAGTGGCAGTAGTAGTGGTAGTAGTAGCAGCAGCAGTAGCAGCAGCAGTAGCTGCAACAATAGTAGTAGTAGTAGTAGTAGTGGCAGCAGTAGTAATAGTAGTAGTAGTAGTAGTGGTAGTAGTAGTGGTAGTAGTAGCAGCAGCAGTAGCTGCAACAATAGTAGTAGTAGTAGCAGTAGTAGTAGTAGTAATAGTAGTAGTAGTAGTAGCAGAAATAGCAGTAGTAGTAGTAGTAGTAGTAGCAGTAGTAGTAGTAGCAGTAGTAGTAGTAATAGCAGTAGTAACAGTTGTAATAATAGCAGTAATAGTAGTAGTAGCAGTAGTATTAGCAATAGTAGTAGTAGTCGTAGCAGTAGCAGTAGTAGTAGTAGTAGTAGTAGTAGTAGTAGTAGTAGTAGTAGTAGTAATAACATGTGTAATTGAGAAATATTACAATCATTGTGCTTAACATTTGTTGATGGTTTGAATTCCACAGGTTTGACAAACACTTGCAATTGTTCCATCGATCTTGTCAAGAGTGACACATATAACAACACATGCATGTATGTTAACACTTAATTACTTCAATAAAAATAATAATACATTTGCAAACATTTCAATGATTTATCTATTTTTTTATATATTTTTTTTAATTAATGATTTTTTTTCTTTCCCTATTTGATTTTTATGTCTAAAAGTGTGGTGCAAAAATTAATTATTTAACTATATACCGTTTAGAAATTGAATACATATTAGACTTAGACTTTTGGTAACATTATTTGAAGTTAGGAACGTTGGTAATATGATATTTATTGTTTACGTTAAGATACCATACAAAAACAATAATAATAAAAAAAAAAAAGATATTTGAAAATGAAACCAGTATTAGTCATAATAACAAACAGATAGTGTTTTCGTTAGCGCTAGTATGATATACCATATTATGGCTACTTTAGGTCTTCATTCTTAAATACGTGTTATCTGTAGTATTTGCATGAGGTTATCAATTTTTCAGGGCTGCTATTTATGATATTGATTGTGTACGTTCAGATACCCAAAAAAAACCAACATCCGTACGAAAAAATACATTTGCAAATGAAAGCAGTATTAAAGTCATAATAACAAACAGATAGTGTTTTCGTTAGCGCTAGTATGATATACCATATTAAGACTATTTTGTGTCTTCATTGATCAAACAACTTGCATGAGGTTTTCAATTTTCCAGGGCTGCCACAGAGGCTAAACAATGTCTGAACACCACCGCCTTTAATGATACAGCTTGCGATGGAACAGCAATGACTGAACAATTTCTAAACGAGAACATAATGCCAATTTATACCAAGGCGTGTAAAGGTAAGTAGACTGTCTGCAATTTCTTTGTCAAAATAATCCATAGGAAGTGAAGCTGAGACGCATAGCAAATTCAGTACTGAAGAGTCATTCAGAATATTATTGGCAAATTTACCACAATTTTCTTACAACGACATTTTAATGATGACGACCTCACAATGGTAAGGGAGATTTTAATCGCAATAAGAGTTAAGTTATTTGTATTACGTCCCTCTCCTTTCTACCATAATATTTTAATAATGATGATGTCATAATGATTATGACATAACTTTCAATAATGACAGTCCCGCATCAAAATGAGTGATACAGCTTGCGATGGAACAGCACTATGACTAAACAATTTCTAAACGGGACCATAATGCCACTTTATATCAAGACGCGTAAAGGTTAATCGACTGTCTACAGTTTTTTTTTTGTCAAAGTCTGTTTTATTTAACGACGCATCTAGAACACATTGATTTATATTTTATCATCGGTTATTGGACGTCAATCATATGGTCATTCTGACATATGTATTTTAGAGGAAACCCGCTGCCGCCGCATAGCCTTCTCTTTCTGATAAGCAGCAAGGGGTCTTTTATATGCACCGTCCCATAGACAGGACAGCAAATAACACGGCCTTTGATTAACCAGTTGTGGACCACTGGCTGGAACGGAAAATATCCCAAACTGCAAATGTGTCCACTGAGAAGGATCGATCCGATGACCGACCGCTTCACAGGCGCACACTCTACCATTTGACCTATATCCCGCTCCGTTTTTTTTGTCAGAATAATTCATAGAAATTGAAGGAAAGCTATAAAGCTGAGACATATTGCACATTCAGTATTAAAGAGTCATTCAGAATATTATTGTCAAATTCACCACAATTTTCTTAAAGCAACATTTTAGTGGTGATTACTTCACAGAGGTAAGGACGATTTTAACTAAATACATAAATTAAATAAATAAGTTACGGTAAACATAATTTTAATAAATAAATAAATGAATGAGTAAATAAAAAAGTAAACAGATAAATAAATAAAATAAATAGGTTAATAAATAAATAATATTTACCAGAATTGTTTTCTTTTCTATATAATATTTATATTATTTTCTTTTAGGAACTACAATACTGCTGAGCATGTCTGTTGTTGCTGGATATCTGCTGGTGATGTTCGAGATGTTTCTCCAGTGATCAATTCCCATCAACATTGCTGCAAGCACAGACTTTCTTTCTCTTGATGTCCTATCACAAGAAATAGACAAATCACAAACCTCTACACAATGAACGAATTTACGAACTCTAAATCATCTTTATATTAAATAAAACAAAAACAGTTGTGTTTACCTGGGATTAGATATAAATTGCAAAACTATAAAATTATACTAAACAAATTTCAAACTATAATTATTATAACCTGTATTAAATAAATCAATAATGAATTTGTGTAGACCAGGGATAATATATAAATTACAAAACTTCAAATACTATAAAACATTTATATTACATCAAACAATAACAAATTTGTGTGACTAGAATTATAGATAAAAATCACAAAACATCCCATAATGAAACCATTTACAACTATAGAACATGATTAGACCTATATTAAATATAATTTAACAATTTTTTTTAGTGTAAGGCATGAACATTTCTTTAAAAACTTGCCATCAAGTTTGTATACAGCTTGTAGTATACTGATTTCGAAATAGGAAAACTTCCTGACGTTTGACTATGTTTGCTGTGTTTCCCTTTTAGTAATAATGCCAACAGAAAATAATATAATATTTTCTGTAATATTTTCAAGTTGACGCAATAAAACTGGAAGAACGGTAATAATCTTAAAAATACTGGTATAGGATTACGAAATAATAAAAGATAATTATAGATAATATAGAAATTTCAAAACTCCACATAGCATTTATGAAGTATAAAACATTTATATTATATAAAACAATAACAAAAGCGTGTGACAAGGATTGTAGAAAATAAAAAAAAATCATTAAATATTGATAAAGGATTGAGAAATATGGAACAAAAAATCGTTATAATATTCAGAAAAGGTAGGGTTTATTTTCGTTGTTTTAATAAATTATCTCTCTGGAGGATAATTAGACAAAACCGCAAGTATCGAAAGTAATGAATCGCTTTCGAGAGAGTGACGATAACAGGTATTTGTGGCAGGTTTAGCTTATTCCAAACTATTTATAACAATACCCCATCAACACAAAACGTATAAAATCATTTAGTTATATTCTCGTACTAGTGATTTTCAAAATGGCTATTTAAAGTCGGAACACTCCAGTTGAACTGCGTTAACACTTTTATTCTCATGGAAAAAAAAAAAAAAAAAAAAAGTAAATATATAACGTTTTTATTTATTGATCTCCTGGACATCTTGCATTTGAGTCCTGTTTTCAATTTGTGTTTCGTGTTTTCATATGTATTCGTTCTTGCGGTGTATAAAAAGAGCACAAATGAATTTACTTCCAACAAGCTGTATAAAGGTTGCTATTATTCATCAAAATTTCATATATTATGATAATTTCAAAGAGAAAATAAAATTAACATTCCCCTATGAAGTAAAAATCACAAATTTGACAGTAAAGAAGTAAGAGAATTCGTTTCAAAAATAATTTATTTTAAAATATCTATATGTTTTACGTTAATAAAAGGTAAAATAAATGTACTTTAATTTATCATTATTAGTAGCTGATAGTAACATCCTACAACGTAAGTTTAACAAGTTGTATTTTAAATAGAATAGTTTTATCTTATGAAATTAACAAATGAAAATAAGTTCAGCAACCTATATTTTACTAACAATAAGAGTACTTATGCAGTACAAATAACATATTGACATTAAGTACAACAAATGTTTAAAATAATAACATTAAGATTATTTACTTATATGGTGAAAAGTTCGCACAGTTTGGCAGTCAAGTCAAAGAACAAGAAACCAACGAAGAATATCTATAACATTTAAATGACTCAACTGTCTCAAAATAATTTTGAAAATGATATTTGTGTAAAAAGCTGTCTGTGTCTAATGATGATTTATATTCGGAAATAAAGACGCATTCAGACCAAAAATGTTTTTGTGTTGTTTTTTAAAGGTATAGTTCAATTATCAACATTTTCCTTTTCTTACAAAAACCTACGTTGAGGGGATGGAAGGAATTTTTATTTAATCTTTGAAATGTTGATTGATATCTACGATTAAAAAAATATATATATTCCACTCCCCCCCCCAAAAAAAAAATAAAAAAAAAAAATAAAATAATACAAACCAAAAAATCATTAAACATGTTTTTGTTTTTTTTCTTTGGGAAAATATTGTTAGAAAAGTTGTTCATTTATACGAATTAGAAAATGTTCGATAATAAATTCGTGTGAACAGCCTCTAAAATAATTGTTGAACATAGCATGGATATAATTTTGATTTAATCTTTGAAATGTTGATTGATATCTATGATTTAAAAAATATAATAAAACCATTAAACCTTTTTATTTTGTTCTTTGGGTGAATATTTTTCAGAAAAGTACTTCATTTGTACGAATTGGAAAATGTCGATAATATATAATATACATAAAATAAGTTATTAACATCTCTCCATACATGTTTGTGTATTTATCAACAGTTTATATTGCGGACAGAGGTCATAGGTTACATACCACTGATGACTAATGAAGTAGTGATCGAAATAAAATTAAAATCATTTTCGTCAATTATTTGTTAATGACCTGGAGAAAAGGTTGGGGTACATCTGGATACATGTTTATGTGTTTATCAACAGTCACTTATTTGTTAATAGTCTCAATGATCTGAAGAAAAGGTTGGGGAAGACTTGGATACATGTTTGTGTATTTATAAACAGTCACTTATTTGTTAATAGTCTCAATGACTTGGAGAAAATGTTGGGGAAGATTTGGATACATGTTTGTGTATTTATAAACAGTCACTTATTTGTTAATGGTCACAATGACCTGGAGAAAATGTTGGGGAAGATTTGGATACATGTTTGTGTATTTATCAACAGTCACTTATTTGTTAATAGTGTGAATGATCTGAAGAAAAGGTTGGGGAAGACTTGGATATATGTTTGTGTATTTATAAACAGTTTCTTATTTATTAATGGTCACAATGACCTGAAGAAAAGGTTGGGGCACATCTGGATACATGTTTGTGTATTTATAAACAGTTTCCATTACAGACAGACAGGTCAAAGGTTACATACCACAGAAGTAGTGAAAAATAAATTATTGTCTTAATGGTCCGAGAAAAAGTTTGGGAGACATCTCATTTAGTACTCATTTTCGTACCCTTTTAGACCCCAACCTCTCCACCTCCCATGCCCCCCCCCCTCAAAAAAAAGAGTGTTTATGAAATAAACAGAACAATTTAAATAATTAAAAACAAAATCAATCAAACAATTAATAAAAATAAATAAATACTTAGAAAAATGGGCCTCTACTAATGATTTTCTTCAATATTTTAATTATTCTTTTCAGTGTCTCAGTTTCACAGAGGGTAAAATTCAAAGAAAGATGGTTGAATGGATGGATGGATGGATGGATGGATGGATGGATGGATGGATGGATGGATGGATGGATGGGTAGACAAAGACATAATCAATAAATTAAATAAATAAATATGAAGCCACACCACACTAACTAACCAGTGGCTATTAGGTAACAAACTCACAATTAGCGACACATTGTTGACAAAATAAACCCAAACTCTGACATAGTGAAACAAGGAGTTAACGTTATTAAAACTACGCAAATTGTATTTTTAAACTGATGCTTATAACAAACCTCCTTGAGGGAATAGACTTTCATGGAGTGTTTTGTAAATGTACTAACAAACAAATAAATACAATTTAATAAACAAATAAATATAATTTAATAAACAAATAAATACAATTAAATAAACAAATAAATACAATTTAATAAACAAATACAATTTAATAAACAAATAAATACAATTTAATAAACAAATAAATACAATTTAATAAACAAATACAATTTAATAGCAAATAAATACAATTTAATAAACAAATAAATACAATTAAATAAATAAATAAATACAATTTAATAGCAAATAAATACAATTTAATAAGCAAACAACAAAATAAAATGAACATAAAAATTTTAATAAAAAAAAAGCACAATCAATCATTCAGTTATGGAAATAAATAAGTTACAAATAGACTAAAAATAATTAGACAATAACTAATTACCATTAATTAATCAATAAATTATTAAAATAAGTAAATTTACACGTAAACTAAATTTATTAAAAAAAAATATATATATATAAAATAAATTAATCAATCAATTAAATAAGATTTAAAAAGTAAATACATAAATATGAAACTATACTACGCTAACTATTAAAACCTCTCAAATTATATTTGGTGAATTTATGCTTTATATAAGAAACCAATTTGAAGGGATGATTAACAGACATTCCTGGAATGTTTAATAAGTAAATAGATAAACAAACACACAAAGTTTAATTAACAAATTAAAAAACAAAGGAAATTAATAGAAAAAATAAAATAAAAACAAAACAACAAAAAACAAAATCAATTAATCAGTTAATAAAAATAAATAATATAAATAAATCTAACAAATAAATAATTAGATAATAATTTCTGTTAATCAAATAATAATTTATTTTCATAAATGTTTAAACAAACGAATAAACAAAATTTAATAAACAAACACAATGAAATAAATATTTTTTTTTTTTTTTTTTTAAACTCATAAATCAATTAATGGAAATAAATAAATAAGTTAATAAATAAGCAAGTAAGTTAAGTAAGTAAGTAGCTAGGTAGGTAGGTAAGTAAGTAAGTAAGTAAGTAAGTACGTACGTAAGTAAGTAAGTCAGAAAGTCAGTAAGTATGTATGTAAGTAAGTACGTAAGTAAGTAAGAAAGTAAGTAAGTAAGTAAGTTAGAAAGTCAGTATGTAAGTAAGTAAGTAAGAAAGTAAGTAAGTAAAGAAATATATACTTAGAAAAATGGCCCTCTTCTAATGTTTTTTCTTCAATATTTTAGTAATTCTTTACCAGTGGCTCAGTTTCACAGAGGTATATTTAAAGAAAGATGATGGATGGATGGATGGGTGGAGGGATGGGTGGTTGGATAAGTAGGTGAATGGGTGGGTGATAGATGGATGGATGGATGGGTGGATGGATGGATGGATGGACGGATACAGACAGACATACAGACAACTAAATAAAACAATTTTTAAACGAATGAAAAAAAAAAATACTTAGAAAAATAAGCTTCTACTAATGATTTCCTTCAATATTTTAATAATTTTCAGTATCAATTTCAAAAGAGAAAAGTTCAAAGAAAGATGGATGGATGGAAACAGAAAATGAATAAATAAAATTAATCAATCTATTAATGGAAATAAATATTTAAATAAATAAACAAGTAAATAAAATATTAAATAAATAAGTAATGAAATAAATAAATTAATAAATAAATAATAATAGAAAAATTGTAAATTGTGGACAAAGAGAGATAACCCCACTAGATCAGCTTCTCTTTCAACATTACTGGATTCGCTCCTGTATTTTGTATAACGAAAGTGGCCAACTCATAGTTTCAAGAAGGTGGCGTCCTCTAACCACAAACACACACACACTCTCAAATACACACACATATTTATGCACAGACACACTCACATATGCACACACACAGACAAATACCCACACACACAGACACACAAATATATGCACACATACATAAATATATATGCACACACATACACACACACACACACATATATATATATATATGCACATACTCACACATGCATTTATGCGCACACACACACACACACACGCACGCACGCACACACACACCATTACAGTTAATCGCTAAGAACAGCCGTATTAGTGTGGCCGCATTGAATTGCGTCTCTCCTACAAACACTAAACTCTATCCAGAACAAGACGCTGAGCTGTGTGACCAGGACAGCGTGCTTGAAACTTAATTGGATATAAACACGAAAATAAGTACAACTTAAATATTGGTGGCAGTCCTCCTAATGAAATTTTATGTTGTACTATTACAGAAAAGAAAAATTTGTTTCATTTAACCGTGCCTCAAGAGCTCATTGATTTTTATCTTACCATCGGCTATTGGACGTCAATCATATGGTCATTCTGACATATTTATTTAGAGGAAACCCACTGCGGCCACATAGGTTACTCATTTCGATAAGCAGCAAGGGGTATTTTATATGCACCGTCCCACAGACAGGACAGCACATACCACGGTCATTGATGAACCTGTTTTGGACCACTGGTTGGAACGGTAAATAGCCCAAACTGTAAATAGGTCCGACGACCGACAGCTTGACAGGCGGACACGATACCGTTTGAGCTACATCCCACGCCATCCGTATAAAATGTCCACTGAGAAGGATCATTCCGACGACCAGCTACTTTACAGGTGGACTCGCTTATGTTTGAGCTACATCCCACTCCATCCGTATAAAATGTCCACTGAGAAGGATCATTCCGACAACCAGCTACTTTACAGGTGGACTCGCTTATGTTTGAGCTACAATGTATGAGATGAATAGTTAACTACCCATTGTATCCGATGTGCTGTTATTGTACACGTTGTTACAATGTTAGCTCTAACAATGATATGATACAGGATTTTTTTAATGTATGATAATTACACCTGTATTTGTTATGAATATATTATTATGAATTTTATTTTTTATGCATAAACCAAATTACCATTCACTTATCTAATTTATATATTCATAGTAATAAACTTTCTTCTAATGAATGTATTCTGAACCACCTGTGACAATGCATCACATGAGCAATTAAGATAACTACCATTGTATTCGATGTGTTGTTATTGTGCACGTTGTTGTCTCAAATACTGATACGATACAGGAATTATTTAATGTATGGTAATTACACCTGTTATTGTCATGAATATATTGTGAAACACCTGTGACAATAGTTAAGTTAACTATCCATTGTATTCGATGTCCTATAACGCTAATATGTTGATATTACGTATGATTCAGGAATTAATTAATGCATGGTCATTAGAGCTGCCACATTTACAACATAACTAATGCGTGTGCACGTAACTATATGAAATAATTAAATTTAAACTATTATCACTAATGTATTTAACACAGTTACGACTCACTATTCCACCCCTGACATAGACAAATACAGATGGGTGTATTTAAGAAGGAAAACAAAAGAACAAATATTAAATAATAATCATAAAACTAGTAATAATAATAATACACCAAAAAAAAACCTAAAGAAAAAAACAACAACAAAAAAATATAAGTGTGTATCTGCAAACAATTATTTTGTTAAAGTCAAGTCTTCTTTACAATAAATATTTAAAGTATTATGTAGTTATAGTAAATACCGTGGTGTACGCTGTCCTGTCTGTCATGAAGTGTGTACCCGATCCGTAGTTGCCAGTTCACAAAGTGTAGCAGGTTTCTTTTCCCATAATGACATGATTTAGACAAATTCGGTTATGTATGAAGGCGCCCCATCAAACTGCTGATCATTGAATCTGGCCGCCACTAACTAAGCGTCTAAAAGAGGGATTTTTTTGTTGGATATTTTTTTTAAACGTGGGTCTTGGTTTTTAATTAATAATTAATCATTTTTAATTAGGCATTATATAAACATGATATTTGTGACATATTGCATTACTATAGACAAAAACCTGTTGCTATAACACAGGTCATGCTTCTTAGTAATAGAAATGGGTATTTTATATGCACTTTTCCATAGACAAAATTTAAAAAAAAAGCATTTGGTAACTCAGTCATGAATCATTACCTGGAACGGAAAATTATCGAATTAGCTTGATCCACCTGACTGGTGTTTTAATTTCTTTCCAATGTCGCGTCGCGTGTTATCAAATATATACATGTGAAAGACAATGAGTGAATGATAATTAAGAGACTAAATTGGTGTGTTGTAAATACATTTAATGCAGTTATATATTCAAAATAACAATGAACACAACTTTTGTCTGCAATTATGTGGACAACTTCTTTGAATCATACTATTTAAATTAATTTTTCAAATAGATATTAAGTATTATAATTTCCTAGTGCACACATTTTAAGGGACCACACGATCTATTATCTTCTATAACAACGGTTCTATAGGATACTTTGTGTTCCTTACCCCCAATTTTATGGCATTTATTTATTTTGCACCGAAGGTTAATTTTTTTTTTTCTTTGGTGATTTTGGTAGAATGGGTGGTAATCGTCAATTTCCAGGTAGATGACCGCTTGTCACCCTTAAGCAATTCTCTGGATTAACCCCCTTCAATTAATGCATTGGGAAACTCAGAAAGGTTCATCCCAAATTTTGACATTTAAGGTCAAATTTGCACATAAATCACCTATCATTGTAAAGAGTTCCTCAGGACCCACATTTAAAGTGATCACACGATTTATTTATTATCTTCTATAACAACGGTTCTATAGGACTTTTTTTGTTCCTTACCCCCCAATTTTATGGCAACTTTTATTTTGCGCTTCCAACACAAAAGGGTTAATCTAGAAAACTGCTCAGGAGTGACGAGCGGTCACCTGGAAATTGAAAACTACCATCCAGTCTATCAAAATGACAAAAGAAAAAAACTTCATGCAGAGTATGACATAAACCCGGGTTTTGGCATCCGGACCAATAATCGAGAGGTAACGAAAACGGTTGACAAGGGAATGGCGAAGGCGGTAGACATATGCTGGACGTCTGGGGGTGCATACATTAAAGTTGTGACGGTGTCTGTGGATGTGTTAGGAAAACCAATACCTCTCTATAAGATTTGCGCCGCCTTTGAACCGGACGCAATTAAGCAGCTTCATCAGAAAACAACAACTACCTCGCAATACCTTCAACATTCAACAAAGGAAGAGACCGGCCTCCGTGGCGCAGTGGTTAAGCTATCGGACTCGAGGCTGGTAGGTACTAAGATCAAATCTCATTCGAGGCATGGGATTTTTAGTCTCAGTATCGGCTCCAACCCAGAGTGAGTGCTCCGCAAGGCTCAGTGGGTAGGTGTATACCACTTACACCGACCAG
>JAULBS010003410.1:0-11479 GCA_032355785.1 Symmetromphalus regularis | reverse complement strand
TGAAACAATATGTAACAACGTGTTGTGACTGGTGAAATATACTTATAGATCTATGATATAGACATGTAGTCAGTAACATAGTGTGACATGGAGTTTATATTTCCTAATGAGATAAATTATGAGAGATGTGATACACATATGAGGTCACACGTGTAATGTGATCTGCTGATGGTCACGTGTTGGCGCATGGTGGTGATGTCTGTCTCTGTCTACCTGACGAGATGTGTGAGTCACATGATGCATGTGATGATCTTTCTGAAAAAAAAGAAAAAGGTGTTACTTTTTTTTTGTTGATTCAATTATATGTAATTTTTTTAATTAAAATTGTTATTGCTTTTAAAGGCATAGTCATAAGTTATTTAAGGGGCTAATTGTCTAAATATTGATTAGGAATGAAACTTACATGCATTTGTGGTATTAGATCTCGCTTTCACATCACACAAGACGTTTTAACTTAACCCTAGTAGAGGGAATTCCATGTCGAGTCGACGGATTTTTTTTCTCATTTAAATTTTTTTCAAATTTCAAGACAGGAACTTCTTGTATATTTTCGGTGAAACCATTTCCGCCGTCGGAAGTTTCCGATTGAAATATTTCGTTTCAGGAAGAATTTATCCCAAAACAGAATTGGGGGAATACCTGTGACATGACTTGAAATATATATGTCACACCTACAACGGAAAAAATCCGTTATTTTTTCTTGGTTTATTTATCCATGACCATAATTCATTATCATTTTAAAATATTGATAATAAGCCAGATGCAGTGGTTATGTAAGTAGCTGAATGCAGTATTGATATGGACAAATCAAATGTGTATATTTAAAATTAATTATTTGTTTGGAAAATAATTAGGACAAGGGTCTGTGGGACTATGCGTATTAAGAAACAAATGAATTAGGCACAAGCTTTCCAACTTACTAGACCTCTATAACACATATACTATAGAGGAGAGTGAAGTGTTATATTTATGCAATATAAAATATGAACACAAATAAATATGTTTCAAAGAAAGAAAGAAGAGAAATAAAGAAAGAAAGAAGAGAAATAAAGAAAGAAAGAAAAAGTAAAAAAAGAGAAGAAAACATATGTTATCTGTGTTCTATAATGTGGCAGCTGGATTTTTAAACAAAACCAAGTTTCAAGTATCAAGGGCAAAAATCGCTTTCTGGAAGTGGGGCGGGGGACGGAACATTCCATCCCTATCCAACAATTGGGGAGCGGACTGCGCATCACCCTATTCAAAAAGAGGTGGATGTGTCCCCCAATCTGCCAGGATTGACGCCATTATGGACTACGATATATTTGCACTGAAACCACATCTTTAAATGTTACAATGATACAATAAAGAGAAATATTGGTAAAGATTATTATTTAGGCATTTTGATTTCAATTTTTCGAAGCAAAAATAATTATAAAAGCGTCTTCCTCACCCCAACCCCCCACCTCCCCCCGTCCATAAATAGGGTGAATGTGTCCCCTACCCCTTTCACTCGGGATTTACGCCCATGCTCGGTATCACAATTTAATAACGTGTATAAGAAAATTACTATACACTATTTACAAATAAAGAAAAGCGTTTTGTATCATTTATATATTTTTCTACATCCAAAATATATTTCTTTATTATCTTTATCATTTAGACCACGCTGTGAACTCAATAGAATGTTTCTCTGCTGTTCAAAGAAAACAAAAATGACAATTCTTTTCAAAATGATTTTCAAATCTACAATACGAATCGATGCTAAGTCCTACCCGATATAAGAATGCTTTTAATCACTACATCCATTTAGTTTGTTCCTGAACTAGTTTTCAATTGCCTCAATTGGTTTGTTTCCATTAATTTTAGCAGATAGTGTGTTAGTGTTTATCAATTATCTCACATAATTAACCTCTTGTTTAGCAGCTAGTGTGCTCGTTTTTATGAATTATCTTACCTAATTCACTTCTAGCTTAGTGGCTAATGTGTTTATTAAATATCTGATCTGACTTCACTTTCAGTTTAGCAACTAGTATGTTTTAATGTTTATGAATTTTCTCACAGACCTAGCTTGCAGTTTAGCAGCTATATTATACTTCACATCACTTGGATACTATGATTCTGAGTTATACCTTAAATACGTTAAATTCTCTTGGTCCAATTTCTTTTACATTTTTGTTCATTCAAATATCCTTTCAAAATCTTCAATCTAAAAATATCCTATACGAATTTAGCCTTGAAACTTTTGTCATTTTATCAATCGGAGCCAAATTTAAAACTTGGTCACACCAGACATGAATTCGTAATGTTTATACATAAGAGGTGTGGAATAAGAAATGAACTAATTCGTCGCCAATGGATAATATATTTTAATTTTGTCTTCGACAATTTAGTTTTAATAATCTATGTAGCTTCCTGGGAGGTACGTCAATTATCTTTCCCCCAGATCTCTAGACATTATTTCAATCCCTGTTTGTCAGAATATCATCATCTTATTAGGTGTCTAATTGATTGTTTAATGACTCACCAACACACACACACAAATAATAATAATCATTAAACAAATTGGCTACTGGGGATCAGGTATCCAAATTACAGGAGGTAGATCAATAGTGGATCTCCTGTGGATTCATCATTGGCCCACTAGCTCAAAATAACTCAATGGTTTGTACTCTATCTTTGACTCTGTCGAGGAGGCAACATTAGGCCACTAGTGACTGAGCCATAGCGGACTGAGTCTCCCTCAGAATAATATAATATATTCTCCATATAATGTGTTCCATGTTTATTCTAGGTATATAATGTTCTCAAGATTGTTTATTCAAGGAATATAATATTCTCAAGATTGTTTATTCTAGCAATATAATGTCTCCAAACTATTTATTCTAAGAATTCTGCAAATTGTTTATTGTGGGAATATAATGTTCTCTATATTGTTTATTCTAGGAATATGATGTTCTCCTTATTGTTTATTCTAGCAATACAACGTTCTTCAGATTATTTATTGTAGGAATATAATGTTCTGGAGATTGTTTATTCTAGGAATATAATGTTTTCGATATTGTTTATTCTAGCAATATAATGTTCTCAACATTATTTATTTTACGAATACAATGTTCTCCAGATTGTTTATTCTAGCAATATAATGTTCTCCAGATATTTTATTTTAGGAATATAATGTTCTCCAGATTGTTTATTCTAGGAATATAATGTTCTCAAGATTGTTTATTTTAGGAATATAATGTTCTCCAGATTATTTATTTTAGGAATATAATGTTCTCGAGATTGTTTATTCTAGCAATATAATGTTCTCAAGATTGTTTATTCTAGCAATATAATATTCTCCAGATTATTTATTTTAGCAATATAATGTTCTCAAGATTGTTTATTTTAGGAATATAATGTTCTCCAGATTGTTTATTCTAGGAATATAATGTTCTCAAGATTGTTTATTCAAAGAATACAATGTTCTCCAGATTGTTTATTCTAGGAATATAATGTTCTCAAGATTGTTTATTCTAGGAATATAACGTTCTCCATATTGTTTATTCTAGGAATATAACATTATCCATGTTGTTTATTCTAGGAATATAACGTTCTCCATAATATTTATTAGAGGAATATAATGTTCTCCGTATTGTTTATTCTAGCAATATAATGTTCTCCGGACTTTTTATTCTAGCAATATAATGTTCTCCAGATTATTTATTTTAGCAATATAATGTTCTCAAGATTGTTTATATTAGGAGTATAATGTTCTCAAGATTGTTTATTCTAGGAATATAATGTTCTGAAGATTGTTTATTCTAGGAATGAGATGCATGCTACAGTTTTAATAAATGTTTATTTTTATTTTTTATTATTGTTTTTTATTTACTTCTTTTGTTTTTTCTTCCAACATGAAATAATATTCCATCCAGAACAATTTATTTCAAGAACTTATGACTAACTGCACTGTTGGCGGCCACTCAACAATGAATGAGTGTTGGTACATCAGTGAATTTGGGCCATGTTGACCAGAGTCATTGATGGAACAATCCAACTAAAACTTTCTGGGCCATTAGTAATTTATTTAAATTTTCATTTAATGTTTTCAATTAAAAAAAAAAGTTAGTTTTTTAGTTATTACTATTATTTGTATTTTTAAAATTAATTTTGTGTTATTATTTGATTTTATTAGTTTGTTTTATTTGATTTTTAATTTTTTTGTTCCTCTGTTCACATCAACATACTGGTCAACACAGAATACTTAGTTAAAGACATAATAATAATAATTAGTTTTCTTATTAAAATTCACCTCATTATGAAAGCGTCCGTAGCCTTTCGACCCTGAAAAACAAACACGTTATATTTAGTATGAAAGTTATGGTAATCTTTATAAAATAGCTGTTACGGTATAAATATACGAGGACTTATGATCATGAATTATTCAAATCAATGAGATTATGCTAAAATTTGTAAATAGATAATGAAGACTTTAAATTGATGCGAGCATATTACGATGTTAAATACTAGACTTTCGCTTGAACCTTTACTCCAGAATATAAATGGGCAATTTCTGATGCTCTGGTTAATGGCTAGTTATGGAAAGATAGATTAATCTTGCAGGGCCCGATTAAGTCCGACTGATGACCTAAACACAGTAGAACATTGATGGCCCGGCATTTCCATTTGCAAGATTCATAATTCAGTTTACTTACAGGCCAGTCTGACCAGCTTTCAATTTATATTCACAATATAGCCCGTTTTTATTTCATTTGTTTAACTACATAGTAAAAAGCAATTTATTTGCTAATAATTAGCTTTTGTGGTGTCTCTTTTCCAGTTAGTGTCCTAAGCACGTGCACCCTACCCTTAATTCAGGGCTGTACTCATGGCTTAGACCAGTGATACTTGTTTAGTGTTTAACGTGCATGGATTTCAGTAAGCCGATGTTAACACCAGATTAAAATGGGCATGGCTCAATATAATCCCAGCACACGAGAGGCCTTAAACACATGGCTGTAGATCAAGCTATTTAGTTTTACATAGTTTAAATGTAACCCTGGGTTTTAGCCAGTGGCAGATTTATACTTGGCGAGGCCCTAAGCTCTGTAAAGATTAGAGGCCCCTTGTTAAAAATTACACAAAAGCCACATAACATTGGCACACCGACATTTGCGCGCCAGACATTACCGCACCGATAAAACCGCGCTGACAAAATAGCAAGCAAACAGAATAAAACAAAAATAATAATTTAGAAAAATAATAATAATACCATAACCCCCTCCCCCCACCAAGAAAACCTGTGAGACCATAAGCTGCAACTTGTTTAGTTGATGACTAAATCCAGTACTGCCTAAAACAGTCTCAAAAATATTATACTCCTTGGCTGGAGGTCCCCTAGAGGCCCTAGGCTTCAGGTTTACAAGCCAATAGGGAACTCCTGCACAGGTTTTAGCATAACTACGTATTACCATACCGAGGGATGAGAAACCAGCCTTAAAAGTTTCATAAACACTTGGTCAAATCTTCAGGAAATAACATAATTATTATCCTAATCGGTTAATGACACAGTTACATTTAAAACAAATGTGACACAAATGGATGGTACCTGATAGTTTCGGGTCATTCTTCCTTTTATTCATAAAGTATGCCACTGATGCAACTGTTAGAATAAACCCTACTACACCAAATGCGCAGGCAATGATCAGATTTCGTTGTGCATCTAAAACATATACACTAAACTTAACACAAGAAGGAAATCAAATGTTATAATATAATTATATCAGTGCCCTAGTTCACAGTGAATATGCTACGTAGCCTCTAAGAAGTAGTGTTTATTGCTTGGACGTATCTTGTTCAGAGATACGATTTAACCACAATGACAATAGTTGTTTTACAATTCCAGGCTCCTCCCACTTTAAATCATCAGCATTACTTGTGAACCATTTCATATACACGAATATGAATTAAACTACCGCGTAATCAAAGTAATTATGCATGATGACGTAGGTGGTATGACTTCATGGAGATGTATGTACTTGTAATCACAAACGAGTATCCTTTAAATCCTTGTAGTTATCTTTCTTCTACACTTTCAGTTAAAAAGGAAAGGGAAACTATATATAAAAAAAAAATGCTCAGTGTACTCAGAAACACAATGTTATTCGTGTATGCCTAACAAACAAACATCTACACGTACCTGAAGAATCTTCTTGTATGCCAGGAGATGATTTAGTAGACGTCACATCTGAGAAAAGAATATACACTTTTAATGATTATTTTCATCTCGTTTGAACACGTCAGTTCATATACCCCATAAACAATGATGCTTCCGTTCAAGTAATCATTTTCTACCAAATAAAACGAGTGTTGGCCAAATTTAGAATATGCCCACTTACACCAATTTAATGATCTTTTCCATTGCTCTTATTTTAACAGTGAAAGGAAATTATATAAAGACAAATATCTTCGCACCCAGCCAAACACTCTAAAATGGATAATTTTCAAATACAGATATTCTGAAATACTGTATGTATACAATTTTCACTACATAAAACGTACTTTGTTATACGTGGCATTCTCTTCCTTGTATTATATTATTTATATATTTACAGGTGTGTTTAATGCATCTGTGCAAATGGTTGCAAATCACCTGTGTGTATCGACGTACGATAATCTGCTCTATTTTGTCTGTTTACATGTAGCATATTATTTTGTTTGAATGATAGTACAGTCAGTCATATTAATACTTAAATGTGTGTCTTATTTGAACATATTTACCTACAGTCTGTATGATCTAGTTTGTACGATCATTTACATCAGTCATACCTACTTGAAGTTAGTCTGATGTTTAGTATGACTGTATATATAATTTGTGAGCATCAGTGGTCCAGTGGTAGAACACTGGACTCTCGAGCTGAAGACAGTGTTTCGAAACCCGTTGGAGACTGGCTCACACTGATTAGGTGTCAAAGTTAACGATGTTTGACATCCAATATTCGATGATTAATAACTCAATATACTTTAGTGGTGTCGTTAAAACAAACCAAACCAAACAAAATGTATATACAGTCTATTCATATGATCTACACACATTTACCTGCAGTTTGTGTGATTTTTTTTGTTTTTAAATTAAAGATTCGTATACATTGGTTATATTTACCGGGTGCTTGTGTGATTTTATTTGATCTG
The DNA here is from genome assembly GCA_032355785.1 of Symmetromphalus regularis. NCBI lineage: Eukaryota > Metazoa > Mollusca > Gastropoda > Neomphalida > Neomphalidae > Symmetromphalus > Symmetromphalus regularis. Next base: position 4,324 of record JAULBS010003410.1, on the reverse strand, counting down.
TCGTGTACATCAGGAGGTATTACTGTAGGTTGTGTATCTGTATGGTTGAGTAGATCAAGAGTTGTATATTGAGTGTGGGTCACAACTGAAAATAAACAATAAATCCTTAACAACTCAGTAGATTAGCAAATTTAAATCAGTGATATAGACACTGATATAGACACTATCATAAGTTATAATCTGCATTACTGTTAAACGTTTCAACGATTTAGTGATGTTAAAAGGGTACTAAATGACGTCGCGTTTGATACCCTTTAATACTTTTCTTAAACTGAAAACAAAAAGCAAAAATAACATGAATGTACGTAGAGATTACTAAAATATGTCCCACGTGATACCGTTTAATATTTCTCTTTAAACTGAAAACAAAAATAACGTGAATGTACATTAGGATGCAATAATATACCGGTATATTGCAATACTTGCCGAGTGCAATATTTACCAAATGAGTATCCACTTATAAACAGGGGCGTAAATCCCGGAGGGATGGGGCAGACACATTACCCCAACTTTTGGACGTAGGGGGGGGGGGGGTGATGCCTATATAATTATCCCACATACATTTTGCTTCGAAAAATTAAAATTAAAATGCCTAAATAATATTTTGTTCCCAGTATTTCTCTTTATGATATCAATGTTACAGTTAGTCATGTCGTCTTAGCGCAAATATTCCACAGTGCACAGGTCTATTATAGTAAAATTATAGTAAAAAAAAAATATTTAAAAAATGCGTTGGGGCATGCCTCCAAATCAGGTCCAGCTACTCCCCCCCCCCCCCCACACTTCCAGAAAGCGATTGTCACCGATGTTCAATGGATTATTAAAAATCAACAAATATAAAATATATTTAAAAGACTGGAATTACTTTTGAATTAAAACAGTGGCGAAAAGGTCTACTTTTAATAACAGATGGGAGATAGACAGAAGAACAAGACAAAGAGAGTGAAAGAGAAATGGAGGGATCATGAGTTATACATATCGTTGTTCACAAAGTTAATACTTCTCAAAAAGATTTCCTGCAATTTGTGATATTTTGTCAAGATACATACCAATTATTAATATATTCAATACTTTTTGAAAGTTAATACTACTCATAAACAAAAAGTACAGTTTGTGATATGTTGTCAAGATACATGTACTGGTAACATACAAATATATTCAATATTTTTTCAAAGTTAATACTGCTCATAAACAACTAGTACAGTTTGTGATATTTTGTCTAAATCTGTATATGTTCAGTATTTTAATCAAGTTAACATTGCTTAACAAAGAACAAAACAGTGGCGTATCCAGGGGGCCCAGGAAGTCAGGACCCCTCTTTTCTCAATTTTTTATTTTTTGTCAAGATATGAGTTAAGACTGATGCGTGAACATTCAAATGTACAATAAGTTGCTGTTCAAACTGGAGTTTATATATCTAAATTATGTACAATACCATGTCTTGGACACATAGCACAGGAAATTCACCTGTGTACACATGACAACATGCTTGAACCATAAAGGGTTCACTAAGAAAGTAAGTAGAAGGAACCAACACAACTTACACTGACAAGTTGTCAACATTCAATTAGTTTATCAAAAGCTGTTGTCTGACTACATATAAAATATCCCTTGCTACTTATCGGTAAGAGAAGCCACATGAGTGTGCCTACAATATATTTTGTCTATCCTAAAACTAACCTCTGTCCTGAACAGACAGCACAGAAATCAGTTGTGTACCCAGAACAGACAGCACATTAAGTTTAGTAGTGTGCCCTATATAGCATCCTTGACCTTTAGTTGGATATAACTAAGAAAATCAGTTTAACCAAATCAGTCGTGATACAACTCAGTTATAGGATCTTCAGTCCACAGTGCTATGTATTGTGATTAAAATATACCTGTGACGTCACTTTATTGTATCAACACTCCATTATTTTTCAGTAATGGACACTTATCTGAAAGTAATGGACACTGATTTACGTTGTTGTGGGTAGAATTATCTTGTGTTTAGGCTAAAGTTAGGTTGTAAGTGAAATTATGTTATCGGTAGAATTAAGTTATCTTGTGGGTAGAATTAAGTTATGTTAGGGTAAAATTAAGTTATGTTGTGACTGGAATTAAATTATATTCTGGGTGGAATTAAATTATGTTGTGGGTAGAATCGAATTATATTGTGGATGGAATTATATTAGTTTGTGGGTGGAATTAAATTATGTTGTAGGTAGAATTAAGTTATGATGTGGGTAGAATTAAGTTATGTTGTGGATGGAATCAAATTATGTTGTGGGTAGAATTAAGTTATGTTGTTAGTGAAATTAAGATATATGTTGGGTGAAGTTACATTATAATTGTACTTAAGTTGCTTTGTGAGCAGAATTAAGTTATGTTGTGAGTAGAAATAAGTATTTTTATCACGATAACATTGTTCAACAAAGAACAACTCACATACTTTGTGATATTTTGTCAAGATATGGGTTAGACTGATGCGAGAACATTCAAATGTACAGTGAGTTTCTGTACAAACCAATTTTTTTTTTTTTATGTATATCTAAATTATGTGCAAGATCATAACACAAAAAAGAAGAATTTGAGTAAAATAATAGAACTCACGGAAAAACATAGCGAGAAGGAATCAGCATAATTTTGTTTGTTAAACACTACACCCCTCCTCCTCAGCACAAAACATAAATATCGGCTACTGGAGAAAATTTAGAGGATAGAAACAATGTGGGTGATTTTCAAATTCATTTGTTTCTGTCATACATTCCCTTCGTGTTTTGTCTCTCCTACTAACACTAACCTCAGTCTTGGAAACATAGCATAGAAAACGTACCTGTGTACCCAGAACAGCATGACTGAACCTCAATTAGATATAAATAAGAAAATCAGTTAAACAAAATCAACCTTGATATAACTCAGCCTTAGGATCTTCAGCTCAAATGCAGAGGATCATTGATTCAAGCCCATAGGGCAATGAATTGTGAGGACTGGATATTAAAGGTGTGTCAAGCTTGTCTAATGCCCATTTTCATTCATTTATCAAAAGCAATCTGCTTACAGGTATATAATCACACATAAAGTTATTCAATGGCGACATATAAAATTCAAAATACAAAAAAGTAATGTTGAAGATATATATATATAAAAAATGAACATCATAACTATGACGTATCACACATAAAACATTATTCTATAGAAATTTGTTTGATGAAGAGATACACTTTTAGTACTTTAATTGGGGTGGAAGGCGTGCTACTGGAAAGCTTGCTCTCTACGAGTAGTGGTTTCAGTAAGAAATTTTCCTAAATTGCGAAGGTATTTAACATTTTGTAAACTAAGTAATTGTATTAATTTAAATGTTGAAGGTTTCTTTCAGTAATACAATTTAATATATTTAGCACATAAATCAGTATGAAATGGACAATACAGAATGAAATGGAATGTAACTTCAATTTATTAAATATTTGTAAAATATATTAAATATCTACAACATTTATTAAATGGCATTTAGCTAAATCATATATATATATATATTATATCGTATTTAACTGAATCATATATATTATATCCCATTTAGCTAAATCGTATTTAGCCCCTCTTATGTATAATCATATTATCTGTGCAGAACCGTCACGGTCTACGCACACTATATGCATGTACTGTGGGGCTGGATTGGGCGGGGCTTATCTATACATGAGCGGGGCTAAACACGATATAATATGATTATACATGAGAGGAGCTAAATACCATTTAGCTAAATGCTATATAATATATATGATTTAGTTAAAAACGATATAATATGTATGATTTAGTTAAATACGATATAATATGTATGATTTAGCTAAATACGATATAATATGTATGATTTAGCTAAATGTCATTTAATATATGTTGAAGATATACAGAATGAAATGAAATTTAACTTCAATAATCCTATGCACAAATCCTATGTTCCCTAAATCTCATTTAATATATGTTGAAGATATTTAATATAGTTTACAACTATTTAATAAATATTGCATAGATTTAATAAAAAAAAAAATTATTTAATAAATACCATTTAGTTAAATTCTATATAATATATATGATTTAGTTAAATACAATATAATATATATGATTTTACCTAAATGACATTTGGTATATGTTGAAAATATTTAATATATATTTGAAATACAGTATAACCTCGATTTACCGCCTACTGTCGTACCAATGTGATTTTGCGTTATATCGTGTTGGCGTTAAAGTGAGGGTGCCAAGAATGCGCTACCAAACATTATTGTCACGTGATCATCAGTGCGGCTTTTTGTCTTGTACCGCTACTTCTTTGAACTGCAGAATCACT
>JAULBS010003399.1:0-11480 GCA_032355785.1 Symmetromphalus regularis | reverse complement strand
GAAAAGTATTCACATGTTTTCACAGAAACATAGTCTTATAGTGTCAAAATGTCACATCCGTCACAAAAAATTACCATAAAATACCCCTTATACGGTTACTGATTGGCTGGCATAATAAACACGAGTTTTGATTAGTTGTTGAGTAAAGCCTGAACTACTTTTCATTAATTCATGTTTCATTTATCTGTCAAATTGCAAATATTTTTTTTATGATACAAACATTTACAAAATAAATATTTATTTTCAGTATTTGTTTACATATACATAAAATATATGTTGATGATTTCTTCTCCATGTTGACCATTTGAAAATAATTGATTAACACAAGAAAATTTGGTACCTCTGACATCTTCAGGATGAGAAAAATCAGTGTATGGACATTATCGATAACCACTGACAACTGTCAAATGTAGTTATATTTTAGTACATTTTTATCTTCCTTTAAAAACATAATTACAATATTCAACACAATATTCAATATAATAGATTTGAAATTGGTTATGTTTCCCTTAATCTTTAAATCTAATCCTCTGTTATGGGCGAGTGATTGTTTGCACTGTCCTCATACTCTCCTGATAATGTGAAAATTGGCAAAACTGATATCCTCATTATTGAAATTTCTCACCTGGAATGGTTTTCTGGTCAGGAATAGATTTCTAAATAGAGAGGACAGGAATGCATATTTATATTAACCATAAACCATTTTCAGTTTATAAGTATTTTTCACATTTGTAAATGTTTTCTTTTTTCATTTCAGGGTCTGTATATAAGGCGTAGAGATATTCATTCAAGGTTTTTGAAAAATGCTCCCGGACATCTTATTGAGGTATTTTGAAATTTATATTTGATAATTATAATTTCATTGTATAAATTAAACAAGTCATTGCACCAACTATTCCACCAATCAGCACCTCAGGGTTTTTTTTTGCATTGCTAAAATGAAATTCAATATGTGTTCACATGAATCTGGTTTGCAGTGATACCAAATACATTATGAATTCACCACTGTTGATTACCATACACTTGATGATGTGTGCTTTTGAAAGTGGCCATAGATGTTTTAATACCATTTTAAACTCTGTGGTCAACGATACAAACACTGGCTATTTTTGTTATCTGTAGAAATGAACTGAACTTCGAAAACAAACTGATAGCTAAAACACCCATTGTCTATTTTTGTTATCTGTAGAAATGAACTGAACTTCGTAAACAAATTGATAGCTAAAACACCCACATGATTGTAATAGCACATGATTCTGTTTTTAGAAATTTGAATCTGTAAATAAAGAGTTCAGGGGAACAAGAACACAGACATTGTCTGACAAGTCTATTGAGGAACTTCAAACAGTGCTGGATACTGATGCTGAAAATTTGTCTGCAAAGAAATGGATGCTCATAAAAGCTTGTTCTGTGGGGGTAAGTTTTGTTTTCAACTGATTTTCAAACCAGTTAATAGAACTCTTTCAATGAAACATGTTGTGTGGGGTGCATGGGTGATAATTGCTTCCTGAAAGTGGGCAGGTGGAGCCAGGGCGTGGGGTAGAGGCATGGCCTCTCCCCTAATTTGTTTTAGAAAATCAACATTTTTGAATTGCCTTTTCTGGCTAAAACCTTCAAACTATAATAGACCCCCTGTTTACTTCTGTATATTTGCACTAAGACCACATGGCTAAGTGTTACATTGATATTATAAAAACAAATACTGGAAAAGATTATTGTCTAGGCATTTTATTTAAATTTAAATTTTTCGAAGCAAAAAGTTGGGGAATAATTTTATAGGCATCCTCCCTGTCCAGAAAGTGGAGGGTTGTATTTCTCCCCCACCCCAGATTTATGCCCATGGTGGAGTGGACAGTTCTGTTCTGAATATATGCACAAAGATTGTGAAAAAGATGACTAGTGCTATTAGAGATAATAAGGGCAAGTATTTGTTAACATGTTTACAAACCAAGTAGCAATATTTTAAAACTAAAATATTTAATAGAATGTTTTTTTGTTTTTTTTAACTAGAATATAGAGGAAGCTGAAAAAATGAAAGCGGTTCTAGATCAGCAAGGTTTTGTTTATCCAGCCCTTGTTGTTCGGCAGCTAGCCTTTTTGTATGCAACATTTAGTAAGGACCTGGAAAAAGCCATGCTGTATTTTAACCAACTGTGAGTAAAATTATTTTCATTTTGAACTGTTTTTTATCAGAAATGCATTTTTTTTATTGACTCTTTGTTAATTGAAGGCTTATTTAAAGATCATTTATATATGTTTTTTTAAAGAATCATATTGTTTACTTATATTTCATGTATGATACTTGTAATGATGAATTGCATTTTAAAATAATTTGATCCAGTGTGATCAGGGTTTAATTTCTGTAAGATTTGCAAATTTTGCAGAAAATCATTTATACGTATGTTTGCCTGATCTAATAAAAGATTTTAAAGAAATATTAACATGCTCACATTTTCATTGCTATTACATTTTGATTGTGATTTACGGTAATGGGGAACATATGTAACACTTGGATTCATTGATTTCACTTTGGTTTGTCTTTCATTTTAACATGGGTCAAACATTTTCTAAAACTGACAAGCTGATTCAGGTTCTTGTTTTAGTTTATTTTGAATGTTTGTTACAGTTTAACATGTTGCTGGTGTCTCTGTTCCAAAAATATAGTGTATTTTATATTTACTTTTCTTTTTCAGAGAATCTGAGCATCCAACATTTACCAATTATGCCAGAGTTGTTTTGAGTATTGCTGGTCTTATGTTGGAACAAGGAAAAATTGAAGGTACTGAGCCATATTAACGAACAAAGCCAATTTTATCACTTAATAAATATTCATTAACATCTTTAAGTTTATATCTCAGTATGCAGTATCACATTGTAATTGTATGAGCCTGTGTCACACATATTTAATTATAGTAAATGGGTATGATATAAAATGACTGTCCAACATCTGAATTTTTAAATGCTGGATTCATTGGCTTGATTTGGTTATATGTGGCATTTCTTTGGGTTTAAGGCTACATGACAGTAATATTTATGAATTAGTCATTTGCATGTTTATATATACTGTATTAATCCATATACAAGTGTCTGTTGAAGTCAAGTAACAAAAAATGTTAATGTTCCAAATTTTGCATGAAACTAAATGAAAATACAAAATATCATCAATGTACTATATAACATTAGTGCCAAAGAAACTGTTGTATCTGCAACTTAGTCTTGAAGTTAAACAATTTAACATGAGTTTCAATAGCTAAGTGTTTCTGTGTGCTAAAATCTTCTTAAATTTTTCATTATAATTTCTTAAACTAAAATTACCTGTAATAATTATTTGGAATAAGAAATTTCAATTTAATAAATATAGAGTGTTTTCAGTAGACCCATTTGCAGTTTGGGCTATTTTCCATTCCAACCAGTGGTATGTGCTGTTCTGTCTGTGGGACGGTGCATATAAAAGATCCCTTGCTGCTTATCAGAATGAGTAGCCTATCTGGAGGCAGTGGGTTTCTTCTAAAAGACATATGTCAGAATGACCATATGTATGACGTCCAATAGCCGTTGATCAGATAAAAATCAATGTGCTCTAGAGCATTGTTAAATAAAACAAACTTTATAAATTTTTGTTTAAACTTTATTTATAAAAATATAGTAATTTTTCAAACAGAACAATAAACTCTTAATCCAATAAATCTTGCTTTCAGAGGCAATTTCTGTTTTGAAAGAACATGGTGACAAATACTTATTAACAGAAAGTGGCCGCGAATCTGCTGCTAACTATGTATTCAAGCAACATTGTGGGGGACTTGTGAGGACTGCAGTCAAGACTGATGTCGATTCTGCTGTGCTAGTGATGGATGCTTTGTTTGACCATGGTTACATCAAGAGAGGGTCATGGGAAGTCAATGATCCATACATGGAAGCACTTACTGAACTGTTCGTATTGCTACTTTTAATTGGTATAGGGGCAGGATCTACTAGCTCTTGTCAGTTAAGCATTAACCTGAAGTACTTTGTAGAATCCATCCCACTCAGTGCTCATTCTCTGGGGGTTTTATCGTCTTTACCCGAGTCCCTGACTTGTATATCTGAGAGTGGTATATGCTGTCCTACCTGTAGGAAAATGCATGTAAAAGAACTCTTGCTGCTAAATGAAAAATGTACCAGGTTTCCTTTGATGACTACATGTCAAAATTACCAAATGTTTGATATCCAATAGCTAATGATTAATAAATCAGTTTGCACTAGTATTGTCATTAAAAAAACTAACTTTATAAATGAAAACTATTAATTTGATTCAGTGTAATATTTATGAATGCTTATTTATTAGAAATTACATATCTAAGAATTTTGTTTACAAATTAGAAAGAAATCCTAACTAGTAGCTAACTTTTTAAAAATATATAACTTTGATGCAAAGGTTGTTGCATATTACAGAGACTTTAATTTTTATAATCTTATAAAGTTTCAATATCCATTGATAATGTCATAGCAAGTTTAGTTTTTGCTTTAGATATCTCAAAGAAAATCCAATATATCTGTCATAGACTTTCATTCACTTTTAAAATGTTATTGTGTTTTTTTGAGATGAAATGGAATGAGTATAGTTTTGACAGCATGATGGAGTTTTTAAAGGATCTTGTTTTAGGCAATTGCTAGTTTAGACTACTGTGTAATAATAATTTTCTCATTTCTCAGTGGTGATACTGAAGTTTTAATGGCAAATGTGACAAAACTATTTGTGAAGAACCAGAATCTTCCAAATGTGCATGCAGTATTTTGTATGCTGATCAAGAAAGAAGATCCAGAAAAGCTCCAAAAGGGTACTATTTATATTATATTTACAGTGTCTGTTTCTTTAAAATTGCATTATTATTAAATGTCTATCAAAAGGTGCAATAAATTGATTTGATTATATCTGTAATGTCTTTTAAAAAAAATCCTGTTGATGTTATATATATTGAATGGTGTTGAAAGAGAATTTTATTTAAAATTTGTCTGTTAAATTTTTTATTGCCCAGAAATTGTATAAAAATAGTCTAAAGCCCTGTCCTCTACTAAGTTACTCTGCTCTTTTCAGTATTTTACATGCATTGTTCAGCCTCTGCAATTAAGAAAAATGTCCACGACATAATAAATGCTGTGGAGAAATAGTGTCCACAGCATTTTCCATGGCAATTTTATACTTTATTTTTAATAATAAAAAAATACACTTAGAAAAAAAAACATTTAGTCAGTGGCAAAAAAATGCCACAGAGAATAAAAAACTCCATTGCAGAATTCCACAGGCAATATCAAGGATTAATCTACGCCATCACAGTTTCTGATATGAAGTGTGAGAGTTGTATAATTATGTTTTTGTTTTTAAGTTGTTGACATGGTGACTGAAAAACATGGAGAAATGAATGTTCTGCATGATTTAATGGCAGCCTTTGTGGATTGTGGAGATCTCAAGAAGGCCAGGAAAATCCTTGAGGTAAAAACCATATATTTCCTTTAAAATACCTTGTTACAAAAGCCTTTTTTTGTATATGCACGATTTGCGGTCTAGAAATGTGTAAAAACTAATAAAATAAGAAAATACGTAAATCATACTTGGTAATTCGTATTTATGGTTTGATCGCCATATTCTCTCCCTCACACTCAGTGTCATTCAAACATTTTATTTGAAAATTCTCTCGCTATTCGCTCCCGAAATTCAGAATAAAAATCCTCACCTTTGGTAAACCGCAAAATAATATTTATTCCCAATTAGCTCTTCAAAATCTCTGCGTAACACCGTGTCGCCATTGCTCGTCATGTTAAAAAAACCTGCATTCACACCAAATATTTTGATCGATAAAGGAGTTCAAACACTTCAGAAATCTGACATTTGCAATTGGGAACATTCTATATATATATATATATATATATATATGTATTGCATCATTTCCTCACATAATGCATTTAAGCAACAGGAAATAATAATTTTAAAGGGCCAGTTCGATTGTCGAGAAATGTTGCCTTCTGTATTCAACTGTTTGGATGATATTGTCGAGAAAAGATGCCTGCAGTGTTCAGAATGTTAATGAGGCATGGATTTGGCTTTGTGGTAGAAACACCCCCTCCTCTTAAGGTATTAGAGCTCATAGGATCATACCACCGCTATTTTGGATTCCATTGGTGTAATGAAGGCTGTGGTATATATAATGTCCTGTCTGCGGGATGGTGCATATAAAAGATAGGCCTACCTTGTAGTTAATCAGAAACAGTAGTGGTTTCTTCTGTCAACCATGTGTAACAAATACTGTGAAATTGATATTTAATAGCTGCAGATTAACCGAAGTCCTTGGGTGTCTTTAAATAATCCTTTCCTATTCCTTTATTTTATAATAACCATTAGCATGTAATATTTTAACACAAAGTAAATGACAAGTAACCTTTTCAGTTTAATGTGTTGAAACACTGACATAGTGACTAAATATTAAGGTTACTTGTATAGTAGATTCAATCGAGAGTATTAAGTAGTTTATTCTTTGAAACCTCACAACATGTACTGATGTTTTGTCTTCGTTTCAGACCCCAGGTATGAGGGCCAGAATGCAAAGGCTACTGTTTGCTTGCAGCCACTTTATTAGGACGAAGAAGGTATTTTGTATACTTCTGCTATGAAGAAATTTTTTAATAATTTACCATATTGCTCTCTTAAAAACTTAAAACAGCTAAATGATATGTTAATTTTAGAAGATACGGTTTTGCTTACATTGTCTATTTGTTTTATTTTAAGAGTAAAACTTTTATGATTAACCAATTTGATATTTGTGTTGGGTTTTTAATGATATAAACTAATTTTTAATAGACAGATTTCTGCTTTAAATGGACTTTAGTAAAGCATAGAGATCTTTTTCACTTTTGCTGTTTCTCAAATAATTATGACCATTTTGTTTTGTAGATTACAGCACTGGAAAATCTGGTTAACATCACGAGGGATATGTTTGACATCAATCGGGATGAAATGTTGTTTCATCTCATGAGAGGATATGGTATGAAAACTGTTTTGTGTTATCTTTTGTCTATTTGTCTTACATATAGAGAATACTAAATGATAACTTCTGCAGTACCAGCAAAAGTGAGTGACATACAATTGACAATACATAAGGTGTAATATAAATGTTGTCATAAATTATGGGAAATTGTTTAGTATTTTATTTATTAACCACCCAATATTAAAGGATATAATACTTGTTAGGACATCTGTAAATTCAAGCATTGCTGATAATGTAATTTTAAAATAACATAATGGGCAAGATGTGTAATAACGTCATTCATCTCCATACAAAACACATTTTCTGTATGATCTAGACCTTATCTTTAACGTGTGGGTAATAAATTATCAGAATTACTTTGTTGTGCTTTTAATCTTGGATATATTCTGTTGCGATGAGTACTGGCAGTTTGGTGTGATTTTGTTAAAATATTCACAACATATATCTCATCTTTAAAAATTAATTGAAATAAAATTAGAATTTTTTTTATTATATAAAATGTGAGGGTTTTTTAATGGGTTTTTTTTTAGTTTTCCTTCGTGATTTTGACAAAGCTTTGAGTGTTCTGGACCAGTATGAGGAAGAGAATGTTCAAGTCAGTGACCGCACGTTGCTGTATTTGGCAAATGAGTTCGACAAAGCTCAGAAAGAGTTACCAGATCACATTCAGGAAAGAGTTAAACCACTGCAGGTACAGGGTGTTTCCTTATTCTGTGCACATCAGTAAACACACATCAGTATACTGTAAATTGAAAGCATAGCCTTGTGGCAGACATAATAAATCTTTATTTGATGTATAATATTTTGGCACTACCTTTATGACAGCCAATACATTTCAGTGTCCATTCATAAAATATGTTCCACATAATGTCCATTCTGGGCAATTATGACGTGACATATTTGTTTAAAGTTACTGATGACATTTACACACATTTCTTATGACTTCAATTGAATTTCCATATTTTAATTTTTGTAAAACGTTCCATTTATCTACTACATTATGGTGCTTAAATAATTTTAAGATCTTAAAAATTGACAAAGCTATAACAGTTTCTTACAAGGACCAATATTTTCAGACACGCTGTATTTCTTAAAGTAATTTACACATCACTGCTCTCATCAGGTGCTTTGGTCATAAGATTGAATCCCATTTGTGGACTTAATCCCTGATATAAGTATTTTTTCATCACTGTCTTTGCTCCATGACTGGTATATGATAGGACATAGGATGTTGGAAAGTGCATATGAAAAATCCTGGAAAAATGTAGACGGATTCCTCTGAGTAATAACTGATGATTAATAAATCGGTGATCTTTAGTTACTTATTAAACAGAAGACAAACTTCTCACTACAGTTGGTGGTTAGTCATTCCCAAAGGAATGTTAGTTAAATTTCATTCCACACAAATATCAGTGGTGAAGTATGATTTTACAAGAACTAGCCTAAAGTAGGTTAACGGTGTTAAAAATTCTTTTCTTTGTTGCATAACATTTGCTGGATATTTATGAACTTGTAGAATTGATGGCATTTTGTGGACACCTCTGTTTGTTAATTCATATCCCAGTTTGACACCAATCACTTAATGAAAAATTAAAAATGATTTTTATTTTTGATAAAATTCGTCTCTTATGTTTTAAAATTAACATGATTGCCATGCTATGCACACAGTGGATACTTTTGTTAACTTGTGTTGTTGTTTTTTTATTTCAGAAAAGACCACAAGCCCAAAAACGCCCTGTACAAACCCCAAAACAAAAGACTACTGTTAGTCAGCCAGTAAAAGTAAGATTTGTTTTTATTCTGTTCAATTTCCTTATGTTGGTGTATTATGGTAAGCTTTCTGAATTTCTTCTGCATGTCACTAATTTTGTCTGATAATCTTTTGTCAGTATTTCATCCATTTTTGTCAAAACAGTCCTGTTTTATTTAACAATTTAGCCAGAAGAGAAAATAGTTTAGTCAAGTTGTTGTTTCATTCATTTTAGCACATAACAATAATGTTATAAACTGGCCTTTTATATAATAAAACCTTATTGGGTGCATGGGTTATTAGCATTGTTTGATTTTAATATGGGTATGCATTCAAATGTTCATTTGTTATACAGTTTCAATTTATTTTAAATTTGACTACAAACATATTTATTTTACATATAACCTAATATTTCAGTCTGTTGAGGTGTCTCTGAACCCATTAGAAAAGGAAGCTTGTCAGTTCATAGCAAATGAGGATTTTGAAAATTTTGATGCTTTAAGAAAGAAGTATGTTTATTATTTAATGTTATTGTTATTTATATATATTCAGATATATATATTTATTTGGTTTTTGTTTTAATCATTAAATGGAAATGATCTTTTACATGACACTAACAGGGTGACATATCTACGATGTAATTATCTAGCTTTGTAAAGCAGAAATCCATCAGATTCAAAATGCAATTTTAGTAATAGGTCAGTAAATATTCCATTAAATTATATAAAATTTAAATGCACATACCTTTGAAAAATGGAAGAATTCTTCTTTTATGTTTTTTGAACTGATCAGCTTCAGTTCTTTACATTACTCAAACACAGATTTTGTTAATCTGTGATTATTTAGTAAAGTTTATTTTATTTAACGACGCCTTTAAAGCACATTGATTTTTATCTTATCATTGGCTATTGGACGTCAATCATATTTATTTAGAGGTAAGCCTCTTCCAATAAGCAGCAAGGGGTCTTTTATATGCACCGTCACACAGACAGGACAGCTCGTAATCTCAAAAACAACACAAAGCAAAAATAGTAACAGAAACAGTTGTGTTTCAGTTAGTTAAAATAATCGATGATTGGTTGGTTATATCAAACAATTTTCCATTATTGATTATAAAAGACCATGCACCAATTGTGCATCTTTTGAAAATTTCTGAGGTCTTTATAATGTTTTCCATATAAAAGCATAATTAAAAATGCATCATATTATTAATTCTGGACTGTGCTGTGAAACTTTATAAAGCGTCACCATTTTACATTATACATAATGTATTGTACAATTAATATGTAACAAATTTAAAGAATGTTTGAACTTTTGCCACACCAGCTGTACATGTCATTACAAAACAAGAAATCATAATTCTGTTTAGTACAGAAAGATCTTATTATAGATTCATTTCTTTGTTTTATTCAGAAATGACAAAGAAATAAGCCTGGTTAGTATTGTGAAGTCCCTCTTATCACAGAAGAAGTTTTCAGGTGAGACACTGTAGTTGATGAACACTGACCTCTTGAAAGGTTGTTTACAGAAATATTGTTTATTGTTTGATTTAAAATGACTGAAATTTATAACTTTAAAGGCATAGTCCCACATAATTTAAGGGGCTAATTGTCTAAATCTTGATTACATGCATTTGGGATACTAGATCTCGCTTTCATATCACACAAGACGTTTTAACTGAACCATGGCAGAGGAAATTCCAAGTCGAGTCGATCGATTTATTTCACATTTAAAATTTTCAAATCTCAAGATCGGAACTTCTCGTACTTTTTCGGTGAAACAATTTCTGCCATCGGAATGTTCCGATAGAATGGCTTACATTCCATACGAATTCATCCCAATTCAGAATTGACCGAGCTTCAAGATGGAAGAATCTTTATGACATTTTGACGTTTTACTTTGTCTCCAATGTCGCGTGTTATTAAAATAGTTTTGTATTAACGAGTTTGTACATCATGCATTCAATTATTAATGTACATTTCTAATATACAATTAAAAGAATAGTATGATCAAACTTTTACCTGTCAAAAATTTGAAAAATTTATCACAGTGTAAATTTTTTTAACTCTAGGTATATGTAATACAAATGTTAATATTTCAGTAATAGATTGGGTTTATTATTATTATCATCAGTAGCAATGGTAAAAATCGCTTCCTGGAAGAGAGGGGTACGGAACATCGCACTGTCAAAAAAGTGGAGGGGGGGGGATGGAACACCCCGCTGTCCAAAAGGTGGAGAGGATGTGTCCCAATTCCCCCTCTTCAGAAGATACGCAATTATAGAACCCTGTGTACTTCAGTATTGCGATAAGACAACATGGTTAAGTGTTACATTGATACATTAAAGAGAAATACTGGTAAAGATTATTATTTAGGTATTTTAATTTCAATTATTTCGAAGCTGAAAGTGGCAGTGGGAGAGATAATTATATAGGTGTCCTCCACCCCTATCCAAAAAGTGGAGGCACATGTCCCCCCCCCACTCCCCCCAGGATTTATGCCCATGATCAGTGGTGGATCAACATGTTGGCTCCAAGGGCCAGACACCCCCCCACTCCTATTTTCCAATGTTTTAAAAGTTATTGTTAAAGAATCTGATGATTCTTTAGGGCCCCCTAAATGGATTTTCTGGATCTGCCACTGATCACAGCTAAAAGAAATAATAAATTGGACAGGTGGTTGTAGTTGAATGTAAGTTTGCTAGTGCACAA
>JAULBS010003388.1:0-11480 GCA_032355785.1 Symmetromphalus regularis | reverse complement strand
AGAACGCCCGAAAGCATTAAAATTTGTCAACAGAATGTGTATTCCGGGTATTACTTAGAGTCTAAGTATCTCATGGATTGGGGACATCGGGTCAAAGACGCAGAAATCATGGATGGGACGCACCATATTCCATCCACGCATGCATATTTATCTACTTTTTTTTTTTTTTTTTTTAAATAAAAAACCCTCAAACAAATATATATTGCGTGTATTAGACGGCATTTTTAAGTCTTAAAATAGGGAAGGAGTTTGGCATATACATTGGTAGCGAAATGTATGGAAACGGGTGACTAGCGGAAACACAACAACGTCGAGTATCGGTCATTCTAAGGATAATAATGCACTGCTTAATTGTCAAAGCAATTACCGTAGCTTCCACAAAGTTCATACCAGTACATATTAGTTTATTTTTCAGATATTTAACTGTAATTCAGGTGTGTCAATAATCACTGAAAAAATAAAAAAAAATGGCGGCAAACGTCACATTTGAGAAGGTTGCACACCATAGATTTTGTACATACTTTTCAATGCTATTTCTATGTCATAACACAATATCAGAAGATGCATAGAAATAGCATTTTTGAAAATAAAATTAGTTGGTAATCGTACAGTTACAAAATTTTTATATTTTGACATCTAATATGTTTAGCTATGCAACTTTAAACCTGCATCAAATAAGTTGTAATAATGGAGTGAAAAACAATGAAATATATCAGTTTGAACTTTGATTATGAAATAAAACTATATTTAATTGCAATTATTTGTGTGTTATCAGTTGTACATGACAATAGATATATTGTATTGGGTATATAATTTCAACTTCAAAAGTTGACTCTTCATAATTCACAATGAACTCTCTAAATTTAGTTTTGGACTATCCACATTTTCTCTCCTGAGTCCACGTATCACCATATTTTTGGAGTTTATTTTTGACACACACTTGCCTTACAGAAAAAAATAATAAATAACTTTTAGATAGGTAATACTTGAGAAAAAGGTTGGTCCACCAACTTTTCAAAGTTCGGAGCCCTGGTGACCACCTCAATTCTCAATGAATTTCCAACACTGACATCACCCACATTATGTGAATACTATGTTTATGTGTCATATACACTAATACTGTAATAGAGGCACTGATTTTCCGTTTCAGATTGTCAACTTTTCCTTTTCATAACTTAAAAAATAGCTGCTTTTTTTCATTTCAGTAAATTTTGTGTTCCGTTGAAATATTTTCTTTAAAAATGCACGCACGAAAAAAAAAAAATTATTAAAAAAAGTATAAAGAAAAGAACCGAAATAAATATGAATTGAAACTTGTTAAATACGCCATGCCATTGATTTTGGTAATTCTCGGTTTTTGAGAAAATCTTCAAATCGATCACACCAAAAAATTACTTTAATTTTATCATTTATTTACCAAATATGAAAATCAATTTTCATCATTTTAAATTATGATGAAAATGATAAATAAATCGACCCAAAATATGTAATAAATCTTTAAGCCAAAAAAAAATGCTTAAAAATAACATCTGGTTTTCTCCGTAAAAATCAACGGAAGCATACAAACTGGCGGATATTTTATCAACAGTTTAACTTTTTCTTTGTCCAGTTTTGTAATGCAGAAAGTGGAAAAGTTATCACCAGTTTCCAAATTGTATCACATTCTGGCAATTATCACATGTGCCTTTTAGAAAAATGTTTCTGCCTAAAACTATTTAAAGTACAGATCAAACACAGTGATGTTAGATCTAAGAGGTAGACAGTTCCTAATGCAGTAATGTTTCTAATGAGTTTTTAAAAACGGACCTGATATTATATTAAATCTCAGACTGCAAGAGAGCTCACTCAAAAATGTTGGCCATTATCTTGAATTTATTACCAATCAGATTCTCTTCATTGCTATTTTGGAGAGCCAGATTAAAATATTTTTCTTTTATTTCAGTGTCGTTTTTCTAGAACATCTTTCGTTTGTCAAGATGTGTCAGAGATTTTTACAGGTAAGTTATATATGTCCATGGTGATATTAAAACAAATATTTGAGAAATAAAAATACTAGTAGTAGAAGTTAGCTAAATATTGGTAGGACATGACAGACTGACTGCTACTATATATAATCTGGCAGTTACTTTGAGATTTTCTTTTCTAATTTTCAGAAGCATTCAGTGTGTCAGTATTTGTCATTTTCAGTATTATTGTAATCTGTTTAAATCTAATTTTTTTTTTTTTTTGCCTATTTAAACCATACACTTTGACTAAGTTTACTTTGTCTCCATTAACAAATTTTAAAAGTATCGAAATCAATACACAGTATATAATTATTACTCAGAAAATATTATTGTACTGAGTGCTGTAAATACTACAAGTAGTTGTAATTTATTTCATATTTTCTGACTACACAATTAAATTGTTTTATATTTATAGCTGCTCGACAAGTACTTCCAATTGTTACATCACGAAAAATTGAATATCCTTCAAAATACACATCACCCAAACAGGCATGGCTTGAATCTCTAGACACAATTGAAGATGGAAAACTGGGAATTATCGATCTTCATCCCGAAATATTTGGAACTTATCCCAGGTTGGTTCCCATATTATGATTAATATTTAAATTTAAAAAACAGTCTAGAAATTCTCATGTTTATAAATTATATGCTTTGTTTAATTCATATCCTATCCTGTTATCGTCCAGCCAAACTTCTAATGGAGTTCAGTTAGTTTTTGTTTTAATGCTAAATGTTTGCTGTAATTATAACAGAGATTACAAATAGTATCATGACATTGGTTTTGGTGAGTTTGTTTCTGTAAACTTTATTGATATGCTAGTAATCAACATAAATTACAAGAATCTGAAACATTGCATAAATATCATTTTGTTGTCTGATGCTAGGGCATGTAACAATATTGATCATCCCACTAATACATTGTGGCAGTTGGCAATGCTGCCATAAAAGCTGCTCTATAATTGGTTTGCAGCTGCAACATAATTGGTCTTGCAAAAAATGTTATGTTGTTGCAGAGCCATAGAAAAATGTTTGAGCAATTGCAGTTGTGTGCATTTGTAAATGTGTGAATTTTAAGAGCTGTTGTTTTGTATAACCTGTTTTCCATTTGTGCATTATTTTCTCTGTTCGTGTAACATATTTCTAATGGCTACCGGAATAAATATTTTGTACAATTAACTGAAACCTAGTTTATATTTTTCAGGTATTTGAGTTTATGTGGGGGTTTTTTTTTTTTCTTTCAGGATAGATATTTTACACAACAACATTTTATGGCAAAGGAATTTTAAAAGAATTGTAAGTTTCTTTATTTATTGACATATTTTAGAATTTTGTTGTTATAAGTGTATAATTGAAAAGTATTTAAAAAAACATTTTTAAGTTTGTGTTACATCATTTTCAGAAAAACAGTGTTTTATAATTTCCAGTTCATTCATGTATTCTAGGAAAAGATAACTTACTATCGAACTATATGTAATCAAGGAAAAGTTAACTTGGTTTGGATCTATTGGATGTTAAATATTCACATGGACTCATATGACTCTACAGTTCAAAATGAAAAGAGCCTGGTAGTGCATTGGTTAAGCTATCGGACTCATGGCTGGAAGGTACTGGGATCATATCTCAGTCGAAGCAAGAGATTTTTAATCTCAGTATCAACTCCAATCCAGAGTGAGTGCTCTGTGTGCCTCACTTACACTGACCAGTGGTCCACAACTGGTTTATCAAAGGCTATGGTATGTGTTATCCTGTCTGGGATAGTGTATATAAAAGATCCCATGCTGCTTATCGATAAGAGTTGCCACATTAGTGTGGTAGTAGCGGGTTTCATCTCTCCTACTAACACTAACCTCTGTCCTGGACAGATATCACAGGAAGCTGAGTTGTGTGCCCAGGACAACATGCTCGAACCATAATTGGATATAAGCATGAAAATAAGTACAACAAACCAGTTCAAAATGATTATTTCTGCCATCTTTAAACTTCTAACAAAGATTTAGGTACTGTATCTTCATAATTTGCACACTCTTTGTATACTAATGTCTTGCATCGGTATGTGTTTCAAGGTCACTGCACCCACAGTAAGGACAGATGTATTTGATTTCTGTGATGTATATTAGTAACTGTTTGACATTGGATTTTTACATAGTATGCACCAACCTACAGCCATTACTAAATATATATAATTATATGTATTTCCAAATTGTAAAACATTATATATTTGATTATATCAGATTTATATTTTTGTTCTGATGCACATTGATAGACTGACAAGATAAAAATTGAGTCTGAAATAGCATGAATAAAAACATTGTTTTTTGTTTAACGACACTACTGGAGCACACTGATTATTGGATGTCAGTTTGACATGTAATCATTAGAGGAAACCAGCAACATGTTTCCATTAGCCAAAAGCAATTTATTGTATGCACTTTCCCACAGACAGGACAGCATGAGGAAAACCCCAATACTATTTCATTGTTTTTCTACCTACTTGACAGTCTTATGGTAAAACAAAGTCTCGAGCAGAAGTTCGTGGTGGTGGAAGAAAGCCATGGCCTCAGAAAGGAATGAACAAGGCAAGACATGGCAGTATACGATCACCAATATGGAAAGGAGGTATGATTCTTGTTGCCACGGTAACAGGGATGAAACTGTTCTGAGACTGATATGGGAGGGGCTTTTGATTTTAATTACTTGGGGCTACATGCATAAAGGTGGTTTAAGGGTAGTTTAGTGTAAGCTATGGATAACTTCTCACTTAAACACTCTTCAAATACAGGCATAAAGGCATTTTGTAGTAAATGGTTGATTAACGTTAAAACAGCTTCCTTTACATCTGTATGCACAATGTTTGTTTTGCTTAATCCCTAGTTATAGCTATTCCAAAATGCGATTATGCTAAACCTACTCCAGTGGAGGTTTAAAGGTGGGTTAATGTCGACTTATTTTGAATTTTATTTTTCTTGAATGGAATTCAAATGACATAATAATTATTGTGGTAAAACTGTGTTTCTGTACAAGGAATATGAAATTAAACTCTCGGTTTGCACTCATGAATCACTGTCAAAACTAATAACATAAAGCACTTACCATAAGAGCATCTCTAAGTTATCAAGAACATCAAAATAATGAGAACATGTTTGTAAATACATTAAAATATTGCATATGACAGCTTTTTAACTGAAGATACATTGGACAAATAATAATTGTTTTAAATTTTACAGTATATTATAAAAAAAAAACATTTTATTGATATGATATCACAATGTTGAATAAATGTAGTCTGTTGATAGCACACCATATATATTGAAAAATAAAAATAAAACATAAGTGTACGCATAAAATGTTTTTCTTCCAATAAAGTTTGCACTAAATCCATACCTACATAAGTATAGATCTTTATTGACAGTGTTATTATATTAATATAAGTTCATTACATAATATTATACAATCTATAATCCATAACCATCACTTCTTATACTTTTGAAAATGTCCTATCTACTGTAAAATAAATCCTATAATTAATAATACTATACTGAGTGAGCCAATTAATTAAATTTTTTGTAAACATTTTTAGTATACATCTATAATATTCGTATGTTAAAAATTAAGTTCATGATAATGATAGGGATAAAGTGGTATGAGAAACAAGAAAGTGTTAAAATAAAATTAAATTAATAGAAATAAAAAATAACAAAGGAATTCATAAAATTTTAAATATAGTCAACACATTTTAAATCTTATGTTTTAATCACAGGACCAATGAGAAAAATATTCAAACATAGTTTCTGCCAAAGCAAACAATACTAAACTAAAGATTAAATGCTATTCCGTAGTTCAGCTTATTCTTTGTTCATTTATTCTTAGTTTAATTAACCTGACTTTTGTATATGTCATTTTTGTTAACCATAAACAGTTGGATAACTAAACATCAGATTAGGCTATAAACTGTAGTTTAATTACCACCATTATGCATGTTGTCCCAGGGATTGAAAGCTCACATATTTGGGCTGAGTGTCTGTCAAATGTGGCTTTTACCTTTATCCCTAATTTAATTCTTGTGATCACAAATCAAAATACTGACAATTGTCTCATACAAGCAGCACTATTTTTCAGTATATTTCAACAAGTCATTGAAGCATGATGACATGAGCAAATATCAGTTCTTGTTATACTATTGTACACAATTTTAAAGAATTATATCTTAAAGATTTTCTTATCACTATTAAACATTGTAGAGTAGTGTTAGGTTATTTGTTTTTATTAATCACTTAAATATTAAACTGTCGTTAATATCATTGGCGTAGCTTGGGTCTTTTTTCTAGTGAGGCAAACTGACAAAGGTTTTTATTTCTCGTATTTTAATCAACATTTATAATATTAATCACATTAGTTCTTTTTTCTGCAAAAAAAACTAGTGAGGCAGTTACCTCATTGCCTCATTGGAAGCTAAGCCACTGAATATTATTATTTAAATACCTGTAAAATATTTATTTATTAATTGCCTTACCAGAAATAATATACATGTCCATGTTAGGGTACAGTATTTAAAATAAAATCTCACTTTTGTTGTTGACAGGTGGAGTTGCTCATGGACCAAGAGGGCCAACAAGTTATTTCTACATGTTGCCTATACAGATGAGAGCGTTAGGTCTGAGAGTGGCGCTTTCTGTTAAATATGCTCAGGTACTTGCAACAAGTTATTTCTACATGTTGCCTATACAGATGAGAGCATTAGGTCTGAGAGTGGCTCTTTCTGTTAAATATGCTCAGGTACTTGCAACAAGCTGTTTCTACATGCTGCCTATACAGATGAGAGCGTTAGGTCTGAGAGTGGCTCTTTCTGTTAAATATGCTCAGGTACTTGCAACAAGTTATTGCAACAAGTTATTTCTACATGCTGCCTATACAGATGAGAGCGTTAGGTCTGAGAGTGGCTCTTTGTGTTAAATATGCTCAGGTACTTGCAACAAGTTATTTCTACATGCTGCCTTTACAGACGAGAGCGTTAGGTCTGAGAGTGGCTCGTTGTGTTAAATATGCTCAGGTACTTGCATGTAGAAGTTATCAGCTAACTAGCAGACAATGTTTGTCCATTCCACTATTTCAATTGTCAGTGAACCATGTAAGTTACAAGTTTTTTTGCATTTGGGTCATGTATTTAAATTGTCATGTGAAAGTCACTCATTTCTAACACTGGATTGCTGTGGAAGCACAAACCTAAATAACTCAGTCCTTGCTCTTGCCAGAAAATGGAAGATGACGAGTGTTTCTGTGCTTATCCTTTATAACTTTTTTTTTTATCTGGGAAAGATGAAAATCTGCGAAACTACTCTCATTTAAAATTTCTTGCCTTGAATGGTTTTCAGATGAGCTTTGGAGATAGTAATGTTTGGGATACCACTAGGCCAAGTATATTTGGAAATTTTCCATAGTCATATTATAACGCCTGAGCATGTTGTAACTATTGACTGCTGGGAGATCCACCCAAGAATCACATAATTTTGTCAGTCTGACATAGAAAACCATAATATAATTTTTTTTTTAATACAACATTGCTTTATTAATGGTCAGCTGTTAATGTCAGTAATTTTGATACATGGTCATCAAAGAAAACCCACTATATTTTTTAATGAGCAGTATGGGATCTTTTAGATGTTCTTAGGGCTCATAGACAGGAAAGCACCTATTTCAGCCATTCATATACCAGTCATTGTGCACTTGTTGGGACAGGGAAAAAAACTACAATTGGGTAAACACTACTGAGTTGTATCCCAACCCCATATTTTCATTAAAAACAAATTGTGACTATATTTAGATATTCTTTTCTTTTCAGAATAATCTCCATATTGTGGATTCATTGGAAATTCCCACTGATGATTCACAGGTAAGTACATGTATACTTTTAATCCTAAACCAAAACATTTTATTTCTTTTCATATGAATGTAGATTTATTTTTAAAATGCATGATAGGACATTATCAAAGGTATAAATTTCATATGCATAAGAAGTGGTGGTTATGGATTATAGGTTGTAAAATATGCAATGAACTTACAATAACACTGTCAACAAAGATCTGTACTTACGTAGGTATGGATTTTGTGCAAACGTTATTGGAAGGAAAACATTTTGTGCAAACACTTATATTTTACCTGTATTTTTATTTTTCAGTATATCACAGATTTGATAGATACAAGATACTGGGGATATTCAGTGTTGTTTGTTGACGAGTATGTTTATATTTTTCTACTTTAATAAAACATGCATTGAATGATACTACTTTGACATATCATTCGTGGAGCAACAGAATACTCAAAGATCTCAGTCTGAGCTCTATCACTGATGTTTAAGGTTTAATATAGCACCAAGGTATAACATTAGCCATTTTATTAGTGAACCTTATTTAATACATAAGCACATCATTTAATCAATATACTAAATATTGTATTAAATAATATTAAGTATGGTAACTAGCATTTATTCATCCATCATCTACATTACCACTGGAACAGCTCAGATATTGGGGTTGTATTTTGTTTAATATTGATATAAAAAAAGTTTTTAAAATTATTATTATAAGGGGGAGCGGAGAGGATGATTCCTTCAGTGCACTGTGTATGTTCAATATCGGAGGTAAGAATAAGAATAATGTTGTAGGGGAAATTCAGTAGTAAAATTATTTAGTAAATGCTGAAACATTTTAATATCTGGCATGTTTTGTTTTCAGCACAGATTTTATGCCAAGAAACATTTCTCTAGCTTTAAGCCAATGTCCTGAGTTCAGCATTATGCCAGTATATGGTGAGATATGTTTGATGTTGTTTATATGTATAATAACTGTAATTCTGGAAATTAATGCGAAACCAAATCATCACGAGTCGACTACCCCAGCCAAAAACGCTACATTAAATTATCGTGAGTCGTCTACCCTAGCAACACCAATTTATTGCGAGTAGTATATTGCTTGTTTCGGCCACCCCAGAAAAAGCAGCTCAAATGAGATCCATAAACAAATCCATTACCGATACTTGCAAAACACAGGATATTGTATTTGTCAATAAATTTTAGATAGTATTATCAATAACCAGAAACAAGTTGTTGGCAGTAATTAAGTTTGTTGCAGGTTTATGTTGTGTGTGGAAGTGGGGTGATTTTTGGTGGGATGGGATTGTTTAATAAATGTGGCACAAAAATATTCACGACCGGATATCGCAAACTGAACCTGAACGCATTTTTCGCATTAATATTATGTTCGCATTAATTTCCTGAATTACAGTATATAAAGTGTCCAAGAATTGGAGATTTTTAGATAGCTAGTACATAAATTCTGTCTATTTTTATACATTTTGTTGATTATTAAGACCAGTGCTTACAATATGAAATTCTGCAAGACGATATTAAATGAACAATGATAATACATGGTTTAAGATAAAAGATAATTAGATGTATGTCAAACTTAACCTAGAATTTAAAAACCAAATATTTTGACTTTCATCTGTTAAGAATAACATTAAATGATACTTTTTTTTTTTTTTTTACTAAATATTTGTATGTTACTCATCTTCATCCAATAACTGTGATCTCAAATAGGAAACATAGGCCCTTTATCAAAACTCACATTTATGATCGATTTTTTGACTTGGTTAGTTGACGTTTGATTTAGTTTAGTGGAAATACTCAACATCTTGGATAAATAGAGTAGTTCTAAAATATTATATTCTAAAACACTGTATAAATACGGTATAATATTTCTGTCATAAGCATAATTTAAATGTTTTATTTGAAAGTTATTGTAAAGCATAAAACCATTTTAATGTGTTTATGCTAAATCATATAGATTTGTTTTAATAAATTATTGTTTGTTCGTTGTTGATTTTTTTTTTGGAAGGGGGGAGGGGTGTAATGACTTTTTAAAATGTTAGAATTGTAAACTAAATACCAAATTGTGTTACTTTATTTTATTTTTTTAAATCTTTTGTTATTGTTGCAGGGTTGAATGTGTACAGCATGTTGAAACACGAGACGCTGGTGTTGACCCTCGCAGCTGTAGAGAAAATTGAACAGAAACTCTTGTATCAAATGCACAAAACAGAAAGGGAAGCAAAATATCGCATACGCAAAAGCATACCTGAAAAAGACGTGCCTGATACAGAACCAAGAATTGTGCTTTAGATAACATTTATAATTTGTTCACAAGCACGTCAGTTTGATAGTTTTGAGTGATAAAACTAGACAGCATTGACAATATAACCAGTGTGTTGACCACAGAAAAATATAACAAAAGAAAATAAATAAATCTTGTGAAACAATTTTCTATATTTTATTGTTAATACAAACAAGGTGTCTAGGTATTATTGCATCTCCACTAAAACAAAGTATTATCTGCCCATTCAAACCCCACTTGGTGAAAGGACTTATAACTGTGGAATGTTGGGAAGTCTGGTATTCTCGCAAAGATATTACATTATTTTCTTCCAAAACCAGGTAGAGCATATACATACTGGTTACAATTTAACATGACATCATTCATGTCTGACGAACTTCCAACAAAAATTGATATGTTGAATCCCTAAAATTAAAAGGATCTAATGTGATAGGTTTTATGTATAAAATAGAACCTTGTAATAATAGGGTCACTTTTTGCCATTGTAACTAGATCTTAATTTATATCCCCTATTTTATTATTTAATTTCATAAAACTAATTTTCAAAATTCCTTGATCCATCTCTGGAGGGTGCATTTAAGTGGGAATCATTTGGATTGATATAGTAAATGATAGAATTGTTTGAGTGGTGCTGTTTCTAATCTTTGGTGTCAAACTATGGTACTTTTGACACATAGTTCACAGAGGAAAACTACCGCAACATGCTCTACTTTTTCCATTTAGAATCACTGGGTGTTTTTATATGCACTTTGATGACACGTACCATGACCTTTGTTACTCTAGTTCTGGACCACTGGCTGGAATTAGAAATAACAATGGATCTTCTAAAAGTGATTGATCCAAAGACCCATTGCACCTTGGAACACTTTACCACTGATCTACATCTGGCTCTGAAACTTAGAGATGCATTTTTACTCTGGTTGATGGATTAAACATTTTCATGCTTTTTAAGTTTCTAGCCTTTTATCCTTTTATATCCACTATCTCATAGACAGGATAGTATAAATCATAGCCTTTGATAAACCAGTTAGCAACCACTGGTAAGAGTAAATAGTATACACCTAAACCAGTTAGTGACCACTGGTAAGAGTAAATGGTATACACCTAAACCAGTTAGCAACCACTGGTAAGAGTAAATGGTATACACCTGAACCAGTTGGCGACCACTGGTAAGAGTAAATGGTATACGCCTAAACCAGTTAGCGACCACTGGTAAGAGTAAATGGTATACGCCTAAACCAGTTAGCGACCACTGGTAAGAGTAAATGGTATACACCTAAACCAGTTAGCGACCACTGGTAAGAGTAAA
>JAULBS010003377.1:0-11481 GCA_032355785.1 Symmetromphalus regularis | reverse complement strand
CCAAGCTAGTGGCAACCAGTCTGTGAAACACAATGTTAATTAAATGTTTTGTTTGTAATTTGTTGCACTGCGACAGTATGTTGAACGTCAACAGGTTTTTATTTCACTTTCCTAAAATATATGTTCACAAATATGATATCATTGGATTATTACATTGGCAAGCTTTCAAATGATTATAAACGCTTGAGCCAGTGTTTATTTCCTACCTACATATACAACAGAAAAGAAACCATACCCCATATTATAATTGAAGCAGATTTTAACCAATTTAGGATAATGTTTTGTTCGATTTACATCTCAAGATATAGTCTGTATTATTTTGCCTTAAAATATAACACAACATATAAATAGTCAATGGATTAGAAATAGAATTGTTTTTATACCATATGAAAATATCGATATTTTTGCAATCGTTTTAAATTTTGTGCAACATGGTGGCCATCTTAGTATTCAGAAATTGTTCAATTAAAACAGGCATGTTGAAAAACATATAATTTAATATTTAAATTGTCAGAATCGGTTAATATTGTTTTTTATTTTATTTTGACCCCTTTTGAAATAATTGGGAACACAAAATGTACTCCCTCGGCCACACATACCAATAGAGAATCTGTAAAACATATTCATGGTCTAATAGCATTACAAATTATATCCGTCTGAAAAATGGGGTACGTTTTGAACTATACCGTTTATCAAAAGTATACGCAATTTGTAATGGCTACATTGACCTAAACAAGCACTATAAATACAATTTAAAATGCCTAAGTTTTAAAGTTACAAAAAGTGAAAAGTGACATTTGGTTAAAATCAACAAATGTATAAATAGGGTTTATTTTCTGTTGTATATGTACCTAAAATGTTTATAGTCATTTCGAAACCTTGTCGTCTGTTCATTGCAGATTTCCTCTGACCCACTTCCATTTACCGGAGGAGGCTGAAATTACACATGTATAATAATACATATATGTACAGGACACGTGGCAATTTGCAGCTATGAACTCATAACAGTTTCTCTCTATGCTAAGGGGAGTAAGGTGTGATCATGGAGCCAGTAGAATGCAGAGATCGTGCCTTCATTAATGATGGACTTTGGTCACCCGGAAACTGGGAACTGTTTCCACTGATATCCGACAACTCTTGAACTGACGATGCCAGTGCTTGACTACGTCATACGGTGGGGCATCCTGCCCATAAATCTCTTTCATCTCATCAAACCTCTTCTGTGGTGTGTGGCCTCTCAAGTATAGGAACCTGATTCCATCTGTGCATTCAACTGGCTCCATTATCACACCTTACTCCACCTTAGCACCTGTAAAAGAGAAACAGTTATGGGCCCATAGCTGCAAATTGTCACATGACCTATAGACATATGTATTATTATACATGTGTAATTTCAGGCTCCTACAATAAACGGAAGTGGGTCAGGGGAAATCTTTGATGAACACCCCTCGTAGATATCCAATGATACCATACCTGCTAATAATTATTATCTTTTATGAACATGTAGTACAACGCACCAGGCAAAAAATTGATCATAAAATATTGGAGAATACCCCCATAAAACTATATCTGAAAAGCAGTGACGTCATACTATCAGCCACCTCTACCCCACCCCGACATATACATTAAAACTTTCACATAATTTTTATTTGCTTGTTGTTTTACCATTTCTAAACTTATGAAAACATTGCTGATCCAAAAATGGGGGTAGAGTAGCTAGACACCCAATCCACACCCTCTAAGTCCGCCACTGTATCATTTTATTTAACTATAGTTTAAACTATATATGTCTAAAATAGGATTGATATAGTTCACCCTAAGCGAATTGTGGACATCCACCTTATTTATGTGAACTGACAGTCTATGACATGTATTAATGCGATGAGTAAGTCTACTGGTCCAGTGGTAGAACAGCGCACTCTCACTGTCAAGCTGATGCTAGTGGTTCAAAACCTGAAGGAGGCTGGTTTACACTTGACTATGTTTTAAAGTTTATAAATGTTTGACGTCCAATAGTGAATAATTAATAAATTAATGTGCTCTAGTGGTGTCGTTAAACTAACCAAAACCAATTAAAAAAATAATGCGAGGAAACCCTCGATCTCTACATAACACAGTGACTTTTATACATTCTTTCCTAAAACACGATATATACCACAACCTCTGCCACAGACTGAACATGTATAGGCTAGAATGAGACGTTAAGGAAATACCTAGTACAACACATCACATTTTAAACGTGCGCTCTACCAGCGAGCTACACCCCAATCTACGAGCACTGTGTTTGTCTTGTGTTTGATATCGGAATGAGTGTGTTTTCTAATACTGAGTGGTTTGTCGTGTACACCGACCCAATAGAGTAGTTATATCTTCCCATTAACACACAGTTTGCCCTCACTGTGTACCTCCTAGCCATCAAGTTACATCATGTAAATCTCATTTTAAACGTTCTCATGGTCGTGTTTTCTTCTTTATTCCATACATGACATAATGTTTGTACTTAGATGATGGAATATAGAGATACCTTAAATTCCACCAAGAGTCTTTAAAGAGTTAATGATGTAAATCGACTTTAACAAACACCAAACACTAATTTAATGATTACAGTTAGTGTGTTTTATTTAACAACGCCTCTAGAGCACATTGATTTTATCTTATCATCGGCTATTGGACGTCAAACATATGGTCATTCTGAAATACTTTTTTTTTTAGAGGAAATCCGCTGCCTCCACATTTGCTACTCCTTCCGATAAGCAACAAGGGGTCTTTTATATGAACTTTCCCACATACAGGGCAGCACATACTACGGCCTTTGATGAACAAGTTGTGGACCACTGGTTGAAACAGAAAATAGCCCAAACTGCAAATTGTTCTAATGACCGGAAATGCTACCATCTTCATGTGGAATGATAGATTACATAGAAAATCAGTTACTATGAAATTTGACTCGTACTCCAATTAATATTCAAGCGCGCTGTTATGATCATAAATTATGTTTAGATACCGGAATCTCGAGCTGAAGACAGTGGTTCAAAACACGTTTGAGGCTGGCTAACACTGGCTACGTTTCAAACGCACCAAATAATATTTGATATCAAATAGCCGATCTTTAATAAACCAAAGTGCTAGCAGGTGTCATTAAAAGAAAAGAAGAAGCCCTGTTATCTATAATACAAATACTCATGTTAATATCAGACGAATTCGCTTCCACACAGGCAAGTAATGTTATATAGGTACCTCGCAGCAGTCTGGATAAGATTAATTACAAATTGTGTTAAGTCGTTCGTTGTCCACAGGCTGGAGCTCATGAATCTCCCCAAACACCTATGTTATTCATACAACCGAATGTTCCCAGAAGTGGCCTACAATCCTTCAAATTACAGACCACAAGCCAAAGTAGTGCTATTGGTTCCTTTCTATCAGGCAGAGACGTGAGCACCATCAAAATATTACCCAGTATGCATTCGTAGGTTTATTCTTGAGATATTATGTCATTGTTGTGTTTCCCCATTAATAGACCTTTTCGCCGTTGTAATATATGTTCATAACTGTAAGTTTTAGTGGGAAATATTAGAGATCTTTTGGTGAATAAAACCGGACGTTTGTTTATGATTGGTTGATCGTTTGTTTTTGATTGGTTGATCGTTTGTTTTTGATTGGTTGATCGTTTGTTTATGATTGGTTGATCGTTTGTTTTTGATTGGCTAATCGTTTGTTTTTGATTAGTTGATAGTTTCTTTTTATTAATTTATGGTTGACACTTAATTCAATGCAACCCCTGCAATTAACAAAATGTCCAGGGCAAAATAAAAGCTGTAGAGAAATAGTTTACACGGCATTTTAAACAGCAATTGTAACGTAAAGTATACTTTATTTTTAATATTAAGAAAAAAATACACCTTTAAAAAAATAGTCTGCGGCAAAAAAAGTGCCGCGGAGAATGAAAAACTCCGTGGCTATCTCCAAAGCATTGCCAATAGCCGCGGGCAATTTCAGGGTTTATATTTAATGTTATTATATCTTGTTACGTGCATTACTTCCCTTACTTCTCGTTTCCATTAGGTCAGTACATTTTGAACGATGGTCAGAATTACAGTATTGGAGGTACGTTTACTTGGCTCTATTCTGCTCCAACGTACTTCTACGCCAATAACAAACTCTACTCGACGGAAGATGGTTCTCTCATCAGTGAGAAGGTGATGGTCACCTCGAGTGGCGTGGACAGGCTGGGGCCATGGCAGGATATCTCCATCCACTACTTTGCTGGAAGTTCCAAAATAATTGCCTCCATTAAAACCTACCAGACGCCTCTTCTTCCGATGATTATATTTCGTCAGGTAAGATCACCAGATTTGTCTTTCTGGTATGAGATTTGTCTTTCTGGGATGAGATTTGGCTTTCAGGTATTAGAATTGGCTTTCAGTTATGAGATTTGGCTTTCTGGTATGAGATTTGTCTTTCTGGTATGAGATTTGGCTTTCTGGTATTAGATTTGGGTTTCTGGCATGAAATTTGGCTTTCTGGTATGAGATTTGTCTTTCTGGTATGAGATTTGTCTTTCTGTAATGAGATTTGGGTTTCTGGTATGAGATTTGTCTTTCTGGTATGAGATTTTGTTTTCTGATATGAGATTTGACTTTCTGGTATGAGATTTGGCTTTCTGGTATGAGAATTGGCTTTCTTGTATGAGATTTGGCTTTCTGGTATGAGATTTTCTTTTTAAAAGATCTTTATGCTATATATTTCAATTTCTTACACCTGTTCAATCCATATAATTTTGGGCTTTCTTCATTTCATCTTACTTTTGTATTATGCGATTGCACTTCTTTTGGTATTTTTCGGGGGAGGTGGGGTGGTTACATCTTGTCGCACAGGTCGTTGAGTTCCTGAGAGTATGGGTTCAACTGGAATCGTGACAGACAGACGGACGGACGGACGTAATTGTGGGCGGGCAGGCAGGCAAAAAGTAACAGAAAGAGACAGAGAGACTAAAATAGAGACCGACAGACAGACAAACAGACAAACAGACAAATAAGACTATCGACACAAAAATACCCAGCAAGGGATCTTTTAAATACAGAATTGTTTTTCATTGTAGATCTATGTCAATGGAATCAATGGCAGTAGAGCACGCTCCGAGAATCAGATAATTGGTGGATTTCCTTGTTTCCACGTGCACGAGGCGAATGTCACACTGGGTTATCTTTCGTTTGGTGGTCATATGTCTGGTGATCAGAGTAAAGAAATAGGCATGTAAGACTTGATTATCTTTCCTTATGGACAAAAGAGTTCTACAATGTCTTGAACTTTCTTAATTTCATATTTCCGTACCAAAATGAAACTAGTTCGCGTTTTTGTTCAAGTAACTTGACATAGCTCATCACGATGATGACGATTATCTCGGAATTTATATGTTAGGTTGTTTAATGATCTAGATAACCAAGCTCGACTTATATCTGGCCTTCTGAGATAAGCAAGTTAGGTATTAATTGTTTTTATTATTTCAGTTGGAGACGAGGTGCTAACATACAGGATGGTTTGGACGGGTCTGGTCCATTAGGTATATTCGACCAGAGAGGACGAACTCTTGTGTTTGTTCCTCTGAGAAACTTCATGGCGGCCTCCATGTGGCATGACGTAGCGCGGTCACGTGTGAGCTGGGGAATTATGGGAGGTGTTGACAGTATTCCCGCCGGCTTCATGCACGAGACACTGGTATACTACAGCCCACGTGGTATTAACGAGGTTCGTTCACACAGTTATGTACCTCGTCAAAAGGAAAGGAATAACTGTTTAGTATTTCATTATATTGTAAGAGCTATTAGATGTAAATAACAGTAACGAAGATCTGTAGGTCAAACTGATGGTCGCAAGGATGCAATAAAGAAAGACTACAGGATTCTTTTTTAAAATTAGGTGCAGATAATTTTTACTTGTTGGTTGGTTGTATTTATTTTCGTGCTTATATCTGATTAACGTTCAAGCACGCTGTCCTGGGTACACAACTGAACTTCCTTTGGTGTCCTGGACAGAGGTTAGTGTTAGTAGGAGAGATGAAACCCGCTGCCGCCACATTAATGCGGCAATTCTTATCGCGATAAGTAGCAATAGATATTGTATATGCACTATCCCACAGACAGGATAGCACACACCACAGCCTTTGATAAACCAGTTGTGATAAACCACTGGCCATAATTTTTACTTTAAATGTTGTGATTAAATTTGGGGAATAGAAGAATTGATATTTCATGATTTAATTAAAAACAGAGTGTTTAATTCTTTATGCTTTTTGTGTTCAGTTTATAGGCGTTTCAAAACTTAGGCGACATCATGCAGTTCTTGTACGGCGTATTATGGTTTGTTTTCTATTTATAGGCGTTTAGCAACTTAGACTACATCATGCAGTTCTTGTACGGCACGTTATGTTTTGTTTTCTATTTATAGGCGTTTCGCAACTTAGGCTACATCATGCAGTTCTTGTACGGCGCGTTATGTTTTGTTTTCTATTTATAGGCGTTTCACAACTTAGGCTACATCATGCAGTTCTTGTACGGCACGTTATGGTTTGTTTTTTATTTATAGGCGTTTCGCAACTTAGACTATATTATGCAGTTCTTGTACGGCGTGTTATGGTTTGTTGTCAATTTATAGGCGTTTCGCAACTTGGGCTACATCATGCAGTTCTTGTACGGCGTGTTATGGTTTGTTTTCTATTTATAGGCGTTTCGCAACTTGGGCTACATCATGCAGTTTTTGTACGGCGTATTATGGTTTGTTTTCAATATATAGGCGTTTAGCAACTTGGGCTACATCATGCAGTTTTTGTACGGCGTGTTATGGTTTGTTTTCTATTTATAGGCGTTTCGATACTTAGACTACATCATGCAGTTCTTGTACGGCGCGTTATGGTTTGTTTCTATTTATAGGCGTTTCGCAACTTGGGCTACATCATGCAGTTCTTGTACGCCAAGGCCGATTACTTCCGACAGCTAGATCTGTCTCTCAACTACCTGGGTTACCGCACAGACAACGGTAAGTGCGGCAATAGTAGATCAAGGACCATGTATAATATGTACTATCCAGTTCTAGATATAACTAATCTCTTCACATTGTTATATGTATACTGATTGCATACTTTTTGTTCGTTTATTTATTCTATTTCTAAAATATTTTTTATATTTTATTTAATTTTACCTTTTTTTTTTTTTTTTTTTCTTCTTCTTCTTTCTGTTCTTTTTGGTTTGTTTGTTGTTGTTTTTTGGTTGTTTTTTTTGTAGGACATACCAGCATCACAGTATTTTTCTGTTGCTAAATTGTATATATGTATGCAATTTCAGGAGCGTATTACTACTATAACACGGAAACTAACAAGACTTACGAAGAAACGGTCATTGACGTAAAAACCTACACAGACCGAATCAACCTACCCATCAAGTATGTTGTAAACGCATCGATTATTGTTTTATATCGATTATCGTGCTTATATCCAAAAAGGAAAGGATTGTTTGTTTAACGACACCCCAGAACATTGTTTATTCAGCGACTATTAGGTGTCACAGGGCGGCACAGCGTAAACAAATAGTGGTACGGCTCAAGATTGCCAAACGCAACTAAGCCGAGCCTCTGAAGAAAATAAGTAGTACGGCCATGGAGCGCTCACTCTTGGACCCGGTATCTTGATTAGAAAGTTCCTTGCCTCCACTGAGATTTGATCCCAGTACCTAGCAGCCGTGAGT
Organism: Symmetromphalus regularis; assembly: GCA_032355785.1. Lineage (NCBI taxonomy): Eukaryota > Metazoa > Mollusca > Gastropoda > Neomphalida > Neomphalidae > Symmetromphalus > Symmetromphalus regularis. Next base: position 3,745 of record JAULBS010003377.1, on the reverse strand, counting down.
TTGACGGCATTACCTTTACACCACCTGTGCTGGTGATGCTTATATCGAATGAATGTTGTATGACGTTGGCTTAAGCATAATACTGTAATAGCGGACCTCTCCACTTTGTTTTTCTAACAAACGATTTTTCATTTCTGGTATAAAAGAGAGGAAATGATTTTAAAATGGGAACCCTAAACAAATCGTCAATTGAACCCCCTTTCCTTAAAACCTGTCTCCGCGCCTGCACCGTGCGTATATATTGTTCTACGTTAAGAGCCTGTGTGAATTGCTGTGTTCGTTCGCTATGACAAAATAGGTCGTGTAAATTAGTATTTGTTTCTGTTTATTTCAGGTATTTCCAGATGGATTCCTGGTGGTATTACAAGGGAATTTTAAGCGGCGTCACTCTGTGGGAATCCAAGACCAGTGTGTTTCCACATGGTTTAAAGTAAGACATATTAATATACACACTTTAAAAAAACTACTGCTCAGACATTTCAGAAAATAATATTTGGGGAATCATGATTCAATGAATCCAAGAAGGTGCTTGTAAAAATGTATTCAAAAGTGAAGGTACGCAAGAAGAATCGCGTATTTAAAAAAGAAATACTTTACGTGTTATCGTTTTTTTCGGCTTATTATTCGAGGTGTGTGTGTGTGTGTGTGTGTGTGTGTGTGTGTGTGTGTGTGTGTGTGTGTGTGTGTGTGTGTGTGTATATTTAAAAATTGCTTTATGTTGAGGTGTGGCATCGACCATCGAAACCACCTTTCTGCTAACTATGATCAGAACTATACCGACCAATAAACTAATGAATAGACGCCCATAAAATTATTTCTTTTCTCAGTGGCGGATTGGCGTGGGAGCAGATCTTGAACTGTCTATTTTTCTGGTATACTTAAAACACTATACAATGTTGAGGACATTACGATTCGTGTGAGTCACACCTTTTTAACTCCCCTCTGGACATTCCACTATCGTATGCCTCTCTGTAGTGGGTAAGTTGTAGAAAAACCATACATGTATGTCTTTTAAATGGCACAAAATATCTCCAAATTAATATTGTTTCCTTATTATATTTAGAATTCTCCCATTTTCCTTTCAGGTTTTTAAATAAAAAATTGGGTCATCCGATAGTTGCACAAAACAAATATTGGTAAGTAGGCCTATATGTGTAAGATTTATTTACTGGTTTTATAAATGTGAAATGATTTCCTAATTAAAAACTAATATATCCTAATATATCATGCAACTGTCCCAATCACAGCTTTCATAATATCCTATGTCTAATTTAATTGAATGAATATAACTGTATTATGGACTGATTTTATTTTTGTATTTTGTTTCAGGTCTAGAGAATGCAAGTACGCTAAAGTGAATGGAGGAAATTTTACATTTATCAACGACAAAAACATATCCTTACCAGACGACACGGTACGTCACGAGGAACATATAAAACACGAGGGTCTTTAGTTAAAATATAATAAATGTAAAAAAAAATCACTGTCCTTTAACGATTCCCATAATGTTCACAATACGTAGCCGATGTTAAAGTTTTTATATAGTTATGATATATAGTTATATTGTTATGATAACAAAAAGGCATGTAAAAGTGCTAAAATCTTTCAAGTGTAAACGCTTATTTTTTAAAACTTTATTTGTAATGTATATTTTTATAAAAATATAATAATATTGGAAATACTTTTTGTCCTATCTCGAGAAAAAACCTTATCACTAAACCATTATTTCGGTTTGTGATGTCATTTAGTTTAACATTTAAAGTGTCATCTTTCAGTAAAGATATAGTTATATAAAAAAATAAACGTTATTTGTTGTGGTCATTATATTCTGTATTTGAATATTTCAGACATTTTGGAATTACTTGCTGGGTCGTGCTAAGCAATGGGGGCTGATCACTTATGAACAGGTATGAATTCTAATCCAATAAAACCACAATCTCGCACTTCATAATCTGATTTTCTCGTGATCAGCGTAACTGTCAACTGGCAATACAATATTAAATATTTGTTTGTGTTTACGTGCCCCTGTTTTAGAAAACCAGTTCCATGATTTTATACGAAAAGGTATTATATATTGATGCCAAAACAGGGCAAATGCACTGAAAGCATTATTAAGCAGCAGTCACACCGAAAAATACGATTTGTGGATCTTGCGATTGGTGGCGATTTAGCCGATGTACTTCCAATCGACAATGTTTGCTACGATCTCCATTTACGATTGCTCTTAAGATTGAAGGTAGGTCATTGTACGATTGGTGATACATGTGGTCGTGCGATCACCATATATTAGCTAAGCTTACATAGTATTCAATATTAAAACTGTTTTTGTCTGTGTAGGGTTATTTAAATCAACAGCTGCTACAAATGAACGCCCTAAAGACGGATCTTGACCTGGGACAACGGTGGCTCCAGCAGATGGCGCTAGCAGCAGAGAGTAGTGACATGCGCATTCAGTACAGCATGGCGCAGAGTAGACACGTCATGCAGAGCATTCAGTTTCCGGTCGTCACTCAGGTGGTCGTAATAACACATTTGCAGATTAGTCACAATCTAAATAAATAACAGGTCATATTGCAGGTGCCCGTAATAGCTAGTGTTATATTCAACACATTTACAAATTAGTTACAAGGTAAATAACTGGTCATTATTCATCATGCCAGTTTCATAAACTACTAAAACATTGTTGTACACTTCTGTTATTACTATCATATAATTGCGTTAATCGCAGTATTAATGCAATGTCAACCAGAATAATAGAGAAAATTATAAAATACTAAAACATATATGTTCACATACATACAAATGTATAATCATGATATAATTAACATATAAAATGTCTATTATCCAGACGCGCGTCTCTGGCGACTACCGTGAGGATGGTGACCAGTGGAAGATTGGAGTCACTTCTATATTCGCCAGTGCTATGGGTATCGCTCCATCCAAGGATACGTTCTGGACAACCACCAACCAGGCTGGGAACCCATTCAGTAAGTAGTTGACATCACATCTATATTCACTAGCTCTATATGGACATCAAGGACACGTTCTGGACAACCACCAACCAGCAAGGGAGTCCATCCAGTAAGTAGTTTACATCACGTCTATATCCACCAGCTCCGTGGGTTTCGCTCTATCCAAGGATACGTTCTGGACAACCACTAATCAGCCTGGTAATGCATCCAGTAAGTAGTTGGTATCACGTCTATATCCACCAGCTCTGAGGGTCTCATTCTGACTAAGAACACGTTCTGGACAACCACTAATCAACCTGGGAATGCATACAGTAAGTAGTTGGTATCACGTCTATATCCACCAGCACTGAGGGTCTCATTCTGTCTAAGGACACGTTCTGGACAACAACTAACAAGCCTGGGAATGCATCCAGTAAGTAGTTGGTATCACGTCTATATCCACCAGCTCTGAGGGTCTCATTCTGTCTAAGAACACATTCTGGACAACAACTAACCAGCCTGGTAATGCATACAGTAAGTAGTTGGTATCACGTCTATATTCACCAGTTCTGAGGGTCTCATTCTGTCTAAGAACACGTTCTGGACAACCACTAACCAGCCTGGGAGTCCATCCAGTAAGTAGTTGGTATCACGTCTATATCCACCAGTTCTGTGGGTCTCCTTCTGTCTAAGAACACGTTCTGGACAACAACTAATCAGCCTGGTAATGCATCCAGTAAGTAGTTGGTATCACGTCTATATCCACCAGCTCTCAGGGTCTCATTCTGTCTAAG
>JAULBS010003366.1:0-11482 GCA_032355785.1 Symmetromphalus regularis | reverse complement strand
CTTTGCTCTTTAGCGGGTATATGGCCCACATTGGACGGGATGCCAACCAATAACGGTTATAATAAATTATAACCAATGATCGATAATCAACAAGCAGCACGTCCATTTTGGACTAGGGTTAGGAGATAAAAAAATATATATATAATAATTATCATTATTTAAAGGGTATTCTATCACTACAGCTAAAATGGGCATTTCATTTCAAATCCTAAAAGTGTGTACACCGTAGTCCCTATTCTGAGCACTCATCGAGTCATTCACGAATCAATGACATTGCCGACTGCGGCGATAACCGGTGGTTAAAACCGCGATTGCCATTGGATTGGTATGACCGCATCAAAACAGGGCACCCGACGATATTCCAAGTTACGTAAAAGGCAAGAAACAATGAACATTTATTAAACGTTGACTGTTCACAAACAAGTGTTTAAAGAAAAGCTATTTTAAAGCATACGTCAATAAATCAGTCTGGAAAAAATAAATGGCAGCCATAATGATAATGAGATCTATTTTTAGATAAATATTTTGCAATAGAAAATTTTGTTTGCACCAACCTTTCACAACTAATTTACATCGTATAAGCCATTTAACCCTTCTTTCATCTTGATAAACGTTGCTAAAACAATATTATACTATTTTTATACAAAATCAACAGTGGTTAGTCAAGTTATTCAGTATTCTTTCGCCTTATATTCACCACCTATCGCCCATCTTCTGCGTCCTCTCAAATCCACAATGCCGATAAATTACGTTCTGGTTTACGTAAAAAACCGAAGTTAAGAATGGAATATCCTGCAACACCCATTGGTCGACGGAATAAATCGAAGCGTAATACAAATGTAGAAATCTCATTCGGAACTACTCGATTTATTTTCGATTAACGGTATGATTCGCAAAAAAAGTTATTTTGGCCAAACATTTAATAAAATCACATCTTACATAAATATATATGGGGTTACACTATTTATTTTAAATTTCATCTAATATTGTAGTCGAATATGTTGGTTAGAGGATAAATATATTTGTGGCAGGGTGAGATAACCGCCAATCAAGAAGGAGGAATAGAGGTCACCTTTATTTTCTATTCACAAAGAACGCATCTTAATGCCTTCTTCCATGGATTTATGTTCAGAACCATATCATATATCTCTGCATTAAAAAAGATTTGAAATAAAGCGATAATAATTATTAGTTTTATGCCTTTTTATTATAAGAATGACACGTCACGCATTTATCGATCCCTCTCACCACCCTCCACACCCTGTTCCCATTGCACAAACGTAGGCTAAACATCGGCTATTGGGGGCTGCACTGTGGCTACATCGAACTATTTTTTTCTGACATATATACATTTTTAACATATGTAGGCAACATACCCTCAAAAGTAAATCGCCGTTTGTAACAGGTTTTGCCACCGGCTACTTTTCATTTTTGGTAAACAATTGTTTTATGCATGCCAGAATCGCCGGCTACCACAAGGCCGTGGGAACTACTTTCGGAGTGGGGTGGGAGGGGGGAGGCACTGACAGACATCTTAGTGGGGGGGGGGGGGCACTATTACATATTTTGGTTACAATAGCAAAAATTAATATGAAAAAAATAAAATAAAATGCCGAGAAGTGGGGTGGGGGGGCACTTGCCCCCTCCGACCCCCCTGTTCCTACATGCCTGTACCATCACTGTTGTACCCTGCAACTTCTCAAACTACTGAGGGCCCTACATACAAAATAATGATATTGAAACGTATACATGTATATATAAAATATATATTGACTTTAAACAAACTAACAACTAAAAAGAGGCTGAATTTTGTAAGATGTCCAAATACATTGAGGGTTAATCCAACATAATAAACGAATAAATTAACACTCGCTGTTAAATAACAAAACAAATCGGTCAAGAACTACTAGAGCGTGTATATACACGGGGCAGGTTCTTATGGGGTGCCAAGTGTAAAACACATATTTAAGCTATTTTAACCCCTTTTTCTGCACATTTAATTTATATATGTGTTTATATAATAAATAAATTAATATTTATTAAATAAATAAATTATTTATTAAATCTCTGCATTATATATTAAATATTTCCAACATAATTATATTAAATATTTTCAACATATAATAAATGTCATTTAGGTAAATCATGTATATATATATATATAAAATAATTTAGCTAAATGACATTTAGATTTAAATCATACTAACATTTATTTATTAAATATCTACAATACTTATTAAATTAATATCTTTTTTTAATTAAATGTCTGCAATATTTATTAAATATTTTTAACATATATTAAATGACATTTAGCTAAATCATAAAATTATATCGTATTTAACTAAATCATATATATTATATCCCATTTAGCTAAATCATATTTAGCCCTTCTCGTATATAATCATATTATATCATATTTAGCCCCGCTCATGTATAGATAAGCTCCACCCAGTCCAGCCCAACAGTACATGTATATGGTGTGCATAGACCGTGACAGTTGTGCACAGATAATATGATTATACATGAGTGAGGCTAAATACCATTTAGCTAAATGGGATATAATATACCGGTATATGATTTTGTTAAATACGATATAATGTATATGATTTAGCTAAATCTCATTTAATATATGTTATAAATATTTAATAAATATTGCAAACATTTAATTTTAAAAAGTATTTATTTAATAAATATTGTAGATATTTAATAAATAAGTGTTAGCATGATTTAAATCTAAATGTCATTTAGCTAAATTATTTTTATATATAATATATATATATACATGATTTACCTAAATGACACTTATTATATGTTGAAAATATATATGTTGAAAATATTTAATATATGTTGAAAATATTTAATATATATTGCAGAGATTTAATAAATAATTTATTTAATAAATATTTGGAACATATTTTTTTATTTATTATATAAACACATATGTAAATTAAATGTGCAGAAAAATGGGTTAAAATAGCTTAAATATTTTTTTTAGACTTGGCACCCCATATACTATATACATACATGATCATGTTTAGATATAGCTTTTTGAAAATCTAATAAATGTTTTGTTTTGATTAGTTTATTTCAGACGTGCCCGATGGTGACCCCAACATGGTTCCTGTCCACCTACCACTGGAAGCAAGTATTAAGAAGGAAGAGAAACCAGATATAGCACAAATCAAATCTGAACCTAAAGGTAACTGGTATTTATAATATACTAAGATAGATAGGAAATTGATGTCGATTAATTTTATTGCAATAACTTTGTTTTTATATATTAAATATTGGAATTTAGCTCCATTTCTAAAACATCAGTGCTAATCATATTTCTAATTGTAAATTAAATATTTGGCAAATTGTTAAGAAATAAAAAAGGGCACTTAATAATCTTAAATTTATAGTTTGAATGAATGAAACTTGGGTTTGATTTTATTTAGCTGATGTGATTCCATCATTATCTGTATGTACTTTGTGGCTTTTTCCTGAAAATCATAAAGATATTTTTGTTTGGGGTGGGGTGGGGTGGTCATCTTTAAAGCAGTGAATAATTACATGATGTTTTAATTTTGCAGACGTTCCAATGGATGTTGATAAAGGTTCCAGTGAAAAGGTGTCACCGTCCATCGTGACACAAAACCCACCAAACAAAAGTTCCTTGTTTACTTGTAAAGACCTTTTTTCAAAATGTTCCAAAACTGGTAAGATTTCAGTTGGTATGTTCTCTGTGAATGGTTTGAATTATATATAGTTTTTACAACATATACAATTTTCAAATCTGTAAGCATTGTGAGACTTTTTCATTAGGGGTCCTCTAGAAATTAACACATAGGGGAGACAGACTAAATGGCCTTTTTTATTTTCCTAATTTAATTTATTAATTTTAATTTAAAGTTTTTAAATGTGTATGGTTTTTCACTTCCATATTTGCTTCTTACTTCTGGTGATAAGATGGTCTCATGGATAATGGTTTAAATCAGGTGTCATAGTGGATTCCATGTAACATATATTTCTCTATTTTACACAGAAAATTAATGTTGTTTTACACAGAAATTATGAATTTTAAGTTTTACTTCAAAAAGTTAAAGTAAAGTTTGTTTTATTTAACGACACCTCTAGAACACATTGATTTATATCTTATCATCGGTTATTGGACGTCAATTATATGGTCATTCTGACATATATATTTAGAGGAAACCTGCTACCGCCACATAGGTTACTCTTTCAGATAAACAGCACAGGGTCTTTTATATGTACTGTCTCATAGACAGGACAGCACATACCATGGCCTTTGATGAACCAGTTGTGGGCCATTGGTTGGAACGGTAAATAGCCCAGACTGCAAATGGATCCACTGAGAAGGATCTATCCGTTTTACTTCAAAATCATTCACCTATTTTAGAATAATAAAATATTAATACTACATGTATTTTAATCAAATTAGTACATCTATTATGCATTTTTATAACTAAAGGTTAAAAGTTGAGGTTATTTTACAGAGATTGGGAATTTCATCTCCAAAATTGGGAATGGTGTCAAATATTGAACTCCAGCAGAATAGACCTAATGAAACCTTCTCTTTGGTATGTTATTATCTGGGCAATTTGTTTTCAGTTAATGGAGAGCAGCTGCTGTTTTTCCATCTGCCAGATGTCCTTCCTGGTCTACCACCTGGCAGGGATGAGGATCCCAGACAGAAGTCAAGGACAGATTCACGGTCAAATCCTGAAGATGGAAAAAAAGAAGAAAAGAAAGAAAGTCCTGTATGTTATGATAGTTTCAACATTTTGGGATAAAACAAGTATCTGCATTTACGTGGATTAGTATTTAGCTCATCTAGAACATCAGTCTCATTTGATACATTTAGTTCCTGATCACATTACTAAACAAGTTATACTTCTTCAAACATTTTAGAAAGAAGTTTCAAACTCATGCATGGGTATACGATTAATGAGATTTTTTTTGTTTTTTTGGGGGGTGATAGGGTTGGGAGGTGGTCTTGTTTTTGGATGTGTGTGTGTAAGAAGTTTTGTATTTTTTTTATGACAAGAATAAACTGCTATGCTCCACTTTCACTTTGTTTATAAAATTAAAAATAATGTCTTCTTTTACAGGAAAACATCTCAAAGAAGCTTGCAACTTGCTCACTGATGGACTTCTCAGAAGGGTTTATAGGCAAGCTACAGGTTCGAAGGTCAGGAAAAGCTCAGCTGGTTCTTGGCAGTGTTACTCTTGACATCTCCATTGGAACTCCTTGTGGATTCTTGCAGGTATTCATGTCAATGAAAGGACTAAACCATTTCAGATTCATAGGATAAAATGTCTTTGTACAAAAGAGTAACAGGAGCTGGTTTATTTATTTCATATGGAAAATAATGTTTTCACATCTTTTTGAAAATTTTGAATTTATTTTGATATTGGTTTTATGTGCTGAAATACAGATCTCTTTTGACATGTTGTGAAGTTTCATATTTGTAAATTATTGATATTTAAAATTTAATTCAATGTTTTCATCCATGTGAAATTTGCCTAACACTTTGCTTTAGTTGAGAGTGATGATGTTCAATATGTTAGGTTAATTCATCTGTTATGTCAAGTGAAAACAAAACACTTCATGCATTTAACAATCTTTATCTTTAGATTTCATTTACAAACATGTTCTTTGTTCATTTTTCAGGATCTTGTTTCAGTACGCACAGAAGGAAATTCTGGTCACATGATTATGCTTGGACATGTACATGATCGACTCATATGCACACCAGACTTTGAAACACTTCTTGATTCAACATGACACAAAGTGTGTTGTAGTATGATTGTCTAAACTTTCTGATAAAGAGAACGGCCAGAACCTTTGCCAACAGGACATCTGGTTGACAATACATTTTGACAATAAGTCATCACACATTTGTTAGGTGATAATTTTACAGCATGACAGCATTGTTTTTCCCTTAAATAGCTGTATAATAAACCATATCCTTGTAAGAAAAGAAGCTTAGCCAGGGACAGATATTTGAAAAAGAGTACTTTGCATTAAATGTTTAGTGCAATTTATTTCTAAAGAAGATCTTTCATTTCGGCCATTTTGTTTCTGATAACTTTGAATTTATATTAAATTAGAAGTTTGCCTTTGTTAATTATAATACTAATTATTGTTATAAATAAATAGAAATGAATTTTATGTATTGCAGGGTTTTTTGGTTTTTTTTTTTTATATCAAAAGAACTTTGACCAATTTCATTGTTGTCAACTAACAGTCTAGTCAGGGAAGTATATAGTCAGCAAAATTATTGGAAATAGTTTCCTGTTTGCTAAATGCCTGTCAGTGAGAATCTGTTGTCTAAACCTCTGTCTGTTAAAAGTGACTATCGAAGAAGAGTGAAGACCAACATGTCAGGATGAAGTCAATGTGTTAAGAAAAGTGATTTATAACAAGAAAATGGAATGTATGGAACTGTGCTATTATGATGTCTGATCATTCACTGGTCATAGTAAACACATTACCAATTTGTTAAAAGTCTGACAATGTTTTGTTAAAACCCCATAATTTTAATTTCCTTGGTGTGCATTACAATACCCATGAATGGCAATTAGATAACTGTTACTATGTATATATATATATTGTTCTTGTAAGAAATGTACAAAAATTGATTAAAAGTATTATTAACAAGTCTTTTTTTTTTTCCTGTTTTTTTCCCAATTTATTAAGAAAGTAAAGAATAATAAAATAGAGAAGTGAAGAAGGGCTTGAAACAAAAAAGGATACAAATGGTAAAGAAGAAAAAGTATTAAATGTGTTAACTTGTTTTCATGCTAGATATATATACTAAATATACGTGAATATAAGATAGTCTTTTTCTTCTTTCTTAACAAGCAGACTACCATGGTCGTGCTATATGCTGTTTTTGACTGATTAAAGAGTTGTTAACACCATGTACAATGCTTCTATTTGGTGTACCAATATAGGACACGTAAGTGCAATTTTTAAGCAGGATTCTGTTTAACAAGGGAGAGGAAATAACATTTTTGCACATCAAAACAAATCCATTCCAAAAACACCAGTGAATGGAATGCAGGAATGTACCAACAGTCACAAAATGCCAACAGACTCAGTAGAATGCTTAGTTTTCTCAAACCTACTTTTTTGTTGTTTTCAATTTCACTCATTAAATTATCTAATTTAAAAGGTGATTTAAAGATGATGTAAAGAAAAGAAAAAAACTATTAGAAGTTTGTATAGCCTTTAAATAAGTAAAATATAGCAAAAAACTGAAAAATGTTCATAAATTAAAATATGGCATGTGTATGATTTTTCTGGTGTAATGGATCTGAAATTCTATGTGCTTCATGTGTAATTGTTTATTTTACTGTTCCATTTTTGCTATGTTTTATATTGTTATCTAAATGCTATACAAACATTTAATAAGTAGTTTTTTCTTTATATCTCCTTTGTGAGAAATAACTCCTGAAATGAAGATGACACCTCCCCACAATATTTTTGTAAGTTACCAGATTAGGATAACAAAAAAAATATACACGTAATTATAGATATGTAAAAGAAAGAAGATTGTTTTACAACACCCAACTCACTGTTGAGCAACTATAAGGTATCAAACACTAGGTGTTTGTGACTCAATGAAAACTGGCTACTGTCACAGGCTACTTTTTCTGATTAAATACACATTCCCAGGCAAGATAGCACATACCTACTGCTATCAACAGTATATGTATAATGCAGGATAATGAATTTGGGAATATATATGTATCTTATGTTGTTCCATAACCGAATGTTTTCCAAAGATGTGTCCTGGTTTCTTGTTGCTTAATGCCAGGTACTATAGTCCATTGATCTAATCAAAGTCTAGTCTGACACCTTGAATCTTGTTTATGGGACTAGTAGTGTGACCTCATTATTCTTTATAATAGTCATCTGCTTGGTAACAAGTAAAACCAACAAAATGGATTTGTGGGCAGAGACAAAGTTTCCTCTGTAAATTCTACTGTCACAATGACGTCTCGTTTCACTCTTAAAGGGTTACGTCTGACACTTGAATTGTTATTTTGCTTTCAAGACCAATGTCTAGATATTTAACGGCAGTGAATACTTGGATGATGCTGTTACCAACAGATAAAAATTGTGTATGCCTAGATTTATGTAAGAGCAAATGGTATAATCATAAAATTCCCAAAATAAAGAGTAAAGTAAGTTTTCAAGTTTAATAATAGGTTGTGTATTGCATTTATATGCAGCCCCTCACTGATAAACCTATAATAATATTATGTGGAAACTGGATATAGTTCCTTCACATTTAACTTCTCCAGTTGATAAAAAAGAAAAGAAAAAAAAAGTTTTGTTTATCCAATCTATCCTGCATGGAGTGTGTTTCCCATACATCTATACATGTGTAAATAGACACACATGGACAAACATACACACCTCAATATAAACGTATGTTGTTGAAGGTCAGAATTGTTGTTAATTTGATACATGGACAGATAGAGGAAATAATATTATTATATAAAGCGAAGCCCATTCAACACATATTACTTTTATTTATATATACAAAATATTACTAGTCCAAAAATATGGGTGCGAATAGCTACTAAATTCATCCACTCTAAATCCATCCCTGCTGACTGAACATACATGCCAAATACTGAATTAAAAAAGTGTAAAGATTTAACATAATTGATCATTTTATCATTTTGCGATTTCTTTTTTCTTTTCTTTTTAATGACTACTAGAGCACACTGATTTATTAATAATCCGCTGATAGGCATCAAATATTTGGTGATTTTGAGTCTTGATGTTTTTAATCACCATCTTCAGCTTCAGTCCACTGTTCTTCTTTTGCAATCGGCTGATTGTTACTGAAGTTGCATATTTATGAAGTTTGTGTTTAAATTTGTTAAATATTTCACACATTTTCTTAGATTTTAAACGCATACTTGCAAGGACCCTTGACCTAATTAATTTCCAAACAAAGAACTAATTTTGAATATAAACATTGGTATGACTTAAATATTTTGAGTCACGTGATGGGTATTCCCTCGTTAGCCATTATTTTAAAACTTCTGAATATTTTTGTAGCTGCAAAAACATTTTGTACCAATTTATTTCACACACGAGTAGTTTGGATCTTGAAATTTTTAAATGTGAAAAAACGCAATCGACTCAACATGTAAGTTTCATTTGTAATCAATATTTAGACCACAAAGACTCTTAAACTCTATAAGACTATGCCTTCAAAGCTTGGATAAAATTATGTTTAAGTCATCAAAGCAAACGCTTGGGTTGCTGTCTTTAACATTGTTATGCTGCAATATAACAGACTACAAAGTTTAATATCAAACTAACAACTTTAAAACTACATGTGATGCTTTTGTACCCAGTATAATGAATTTGTTAGTATGTAGGGCCTATGCCATAATGGTGCTTTTCTTTTGTGGTGGTGTATCAATTTAAGTGTTAGCCTACCAACATAGGGCCAGACCTAAGGGGGTTCCATAATCTATTTCCTTCCCTCCCTTTTTTAAAGTTTTAAAATTTTTATTATTAACAAATGAGGCTTGCAAAAAAAGTAAAAGCTTAAACGGTGGTTGTTGTATTTGAATTGAAAGTAATACTGGTGTTGGCTAGTTGAAGATTAAGTTTTCGACTCTTTTATACAGAAACCACACTATACCTTTTTTAAAAAGATATTATTAATGTAAAACATGCATGCATTAACAACTGAATGAAAAGAAGAGTGGTTTTTATTTATTTTTTTGTAGGAGATTAAGTTTTCCACTCTTTAATACAGAACACCTACACCTTTTAAAAATTATTATTAATGTGTGTATTAACAATACTCTTGAAACAAAAATCTAGTATTTTTTATTATTTTAAAAATTTATTTCATAGGAGGCAAAGGGGCCTTCCCCCTGCACCCAACCAGGAACCGAGTCAACCCTTTACCTCGGCCTACCCAGAAACCCCCTTCTCATCACCCAGGTCCGACCTTGCAACCATGGGTGTAAATCCCGGGGTGGGGGCATATAATTATTCTCCCCCAACTTTCTGCTTTGAAAAATTGAAATTTAAATGCCTAAATAATATTTTTATCAGTATTTCGCTTTATTGTAACACTTAACCATGTGGTCGTAGCGCAAATTTACCTAACAAATGGGGATCTATAATTATAATAGAGGGGTGGGGACATATCCCTCCTTTTTGGACAGGAGGATACCCCGTCTAACCCACTTTTTGGACATGGTGTATGAACCGTCCCTCCACTTTTTGAACAGTGGGATGTTCCTTCCCTCCACCCCTCCCCACTCACACTTTCAGGAATCGATTTTCGCCCTTGCTTGCAACACACTCAGTGACACTGACATCAAAAATTAAAAAGCTCTGTTGGTTTGTATTTGGCTTGACAGTTACATTCACAAATTACCATTTACGTTGGTGGAGACCGCAAAAAAAACCAAAAAAAAAAAAACCCCAACCCCACTTCGAGATCAGTGCCATTATTCGAACAAAAGTCTACTGAAAAAATCCAGGGCAGGAAGTGGAAGTGTCGCGCCTGCGTAGACTAGCAACCGATGAAAAGAAGTAAATAATGGCGGAGATGGATTTGTAATGTTTGGAATAATTATCCGCGACATCTTGTGAAAGTGTAATAAAATAATAGATGTCAGGCAATGTCATTCAATGGATGAATGTTTCTTATTGAAGATTAGAGTAATTTTGTGAAATATAGTCGGAGGTAGGTGAGTTAATTTATGTGAAAAACGTAACTACCCCCATGAAGGTTTGTTTATTCAATGAATATGTTTCTGTATACCGTTCATTCACGATGTTCAAATAAAAAATTCTGATTTATTTTCAGCAAGAATGGAGCTTCGTGTTGGCAATAAGTACCGACTAGGCCGTAAGATTGGAAGTGGATCGTTTGGAGATATTTATTTAGGTATGTACTCTTAAAAGAGGCTTGGTCTGTGTGTTTGACAGTTGTCAGCTGTCAAAATAAATATAATTGCCATCGCACTCTTTGAATCTTTCGTGCACACTGGACTTCTTTTATAACAAACCATCTTTGTCCCATTAAGCAACATGAATTTGTGATTATTTGTATATTATGAATCATTTTTAATTGATATTTAAAAATTTACTGAACATATAAAAAAAAATCACTTTTGTGTTTTGACAAAATATTTCATTGAAAAGATTTTTAACTGCACCCCGATAAACACATTTCATGAGTTTGTTATAATCCCAGTCCAGCCTGCCCCATCCCCCAAAATTTATGAGTTCGAAATAATAGACAGGGGTTTTTGAAAAATTACTGGTCCCAAAAAGTTACTGGTCCTCCCATAAAAGTTACTACCCCCCCCACCCCAATTGGTTACGTCGTGACCTGTACATGTTCAGAAATTAAAACTTGCAAACTTTGCAATTACAGGAAATTTATTCATGCAGACATACTCGTATTTGGGGGGGGGG
>JAULBS010003344.1:0-11483 GCA_032355785.1 Symmetromphalus regularis | reverse complement strand
TGAGATTTGATCTCAGTACATACCACTCACACGGATGCCTCGACTGAGATTTGATCCCAGTACATACCATTCACACGGATGCCTCGACTGAGATTTGATCCCAGTACCTACCACTCACACGGATGTCTCGACTGAGATTTGATCCCAGTACCTACCACTCACACGGATGCCTCGACTGAGATTTGATCTCAGTACATACCACTCACACGGATGCCTCGACTGAGATTTGATCCCAGTACATACCATTCACACGAATGCCTCGACTGAGATTTGATCTCAGTACATACCACTCACAAGCCTTCAACATCGCTTGTCCGCTGCCCAATATCACAATCATTCCGGTGTAGCAGTTAATTACAAACCCCTGGAAATCGCCCCCTCGCCCCTAACCCATATATGGGCATGGGGTCTGCGATTTCCCAGGAAATCACAAGTACTGGTTTGTGATTTACAGGGGGTGTGATTTCCTGCTACACCGGCTGCCCTGACTAGCCCGATAGCTTAACCACTGCACTATCGGCCCCGTTCAGAGATAGATCTAACGAGTCACCACATCTCGTGTACGATACACAGGTAGCAGGCGCGGATGCAGGATTTCTGAAAGGGGGGAGGTCCAAATGTGGATTTCTGAAAAGAGGGTGGTTGGGGTGTCCAAAAGTGATGAGTGAATAGAAATAGGTGAAAAAAATGGTTAATTTTCACGTCCTTCGTAAAATAGTAAAACATAAATAAAAATTACATCAAGGGGACGTGCTGCCCATGGACCTCCCCCTGGATACGCGGATGCAGAATTTGTGACTGGGGGGGGGGGGGTCCGAATGTGATGGGTGAATATGACTGGGGGGATTGTTAATTTTCACGTCCTGACACCCCCTCCCCTGGATCCGCTACTGGTTAGTTACTGGGATAATCACTAAACAGAGACGAAAGAGGAAGTTATTTTGAAATGACGCCGTAGTTCCTGGATGACGTCGCACGTAGACCCGAGGGGAAAACCTTGTTGTATCATGTACGAACCAACAACACGTGGATTTCCGTCACGTAAGTTAATACAATGTGTTAATATTAACATTTAATTTATTAAATAACCTGAGCAGCTATACATAACCCACTGACCTACTTGTGTGTACATTATGTATGTATAGTATGTATGTTTGTACTATGTACGTTGTGAGAGATACGTCTCGTATTTAACCTATGTACAATACAGAAGCACATCGTCATGAAACGTAAACTAATTTGTTTTGAAATTCAGTATACAAAATGTAAGTCAGGGACGAAATCCTGTAGAAAATAAATTGATATTTTCTTAAATATTACAAGATAACATAAAAACCGACCTTTGAATATATATATATATATATATATATAGTCAAACCTGTCTTAAGCAGCCACCCGCGAGATTAAATAAACGTGACCCACTAAACAGGTGGCTGCTTAATACAGGTTAAATTATACAAAATTAGCTGATTTGGGAGAAAGTAAAGGTGGCTGTTTAAGGCAGATGGCTGCTTAATACAGGTGTCACATGGACAGGGTTGATCCTGTTTAAGTCGATATTTCGGTTGTGTCGATATGGTTAGCTGGTTCCGGCTGAAACGTGTTTTAACGATTACGTTTTTAACCGTGATGAGTCGATATGTTTAAGTCGATATTTCGTTTGTGTCAATATTGTTTTTGGACCTAACTTGGATTTTAAATAGAAAGGTATCTCGATGAGTCGATATTAATATTATGAATCGTAATTTTAATATTTAGGGTTAAGTTGTCTTGGTCGCTTGTTCAAAGTGATACCATCATTATTTTGTTTATCTGAATTCGGATTATTTATGTACATGAATGCAATTATTTTGTTTTATTTTTGATGATAATGGCTTTATTCTCATAGTGCTTAAATTAATTGTCTATTTGCACATTTCACGGTTTGCTGTGGTATTTTTGTATTATTATTATACACGTATATATATATACACATTTTTCTCTTGTCGTTTGTATCGATATTTGGTTAACTCGATATTTCTTCCCGGTCCCCTTCATATCGACACAACGGTGCTCGACTGTAGTTAAGTTATATACGTAAGATATTCAAAGTATTAAAATCTATATTATCTACAAAAAAACAATATAACAGATGTTTGCGTTTCTATGATATGAATTATAACAATTAGAGCTACTCTAATTATAACATTCATAAACTAACGAAATGTTTTATAAAGACATGGGATATTAAACTGCAAGTGGTGATTTGATTTGATTTTCTGGTTTGTAATAATTTAATGCACCTTCTCCTGGAAACCATGAAGTGATATGTTTTTTTCATAACAGGGCGAATATGCACATACCATTTTATACAGCCCCACGTTAATAGAAAAAAAAAACCGGAATTGTCGATCAGGATCTTCCCTTTAAATTAATGCTTATCAAAGTTTTACAATGATTTAATAATTATAGTATCAGTTTTAAATAGAATCATTAAAACAAAAATTAAAATCCATCAAATTTTTAAAAACGTTATTACGTAATTTGAAAAAATTGCAGTCTCCCTTTCGTCGAAGAGATGACGAATTATTGTCAAAATAGTGATCACATAACACCAGGTTTACTCGAAACGTGAATGTATCCTGATCCACATGATATACTATTAACATGCGAAACGCATACACCTTATAGTTGAGCAGCGTGGTCATTTTATTTTCTTCTTTTCAGCTTACGATGAAATACCAACTAACCGTCCTCATATCCATAGTCATTTTCTGCACACATGACGACAACCTGCTTGTTAAGGGCAATGACGTCACAGTCACGTGTCTTGAGCCAGACATCGAAGAACTGACTCGGCAACTTCCGGGCTATCTCGTAAATTCTGCGGGACTTCATCCGAGCTTCTTCAACATCAAAGAACTGAGACAATTCATCAAGCGTTCCAACGGCTACATCAACAGCACGACCAGCCTACGCTACAAGCTGCACGGGGAGAACAGATGCTATCTTGTACAGCAGACGGAGTTCAGGCGACGTGGCAATCTGTGTCCGTCTTATTACGTTCTGGAACACGACCCAGGTCGAATCCCGCCAGACATCGTACAAGCGGAGTGCACGTGCAGGTCGTGCTTATTTGTGGACGAGGTTGCGAATCATAACAAGGGCTATTTCGAATGTCAGAAAATCTGGAGCCACACCCAGGTGTTGAGGAGGACAGGGTGTAATAACGGAATGTTTTCCTACAGATATGCATGGGAGAAAGTGTCGGTTGGATGCGCATGCTCCTTAGTGTAGTTATTACAACATCCGTCAATGCAAGAATTCAGGGATGACCCTCACTTTTGATATAGACGGGGTTTCTGAAATGTTTATGCTAATTATAATATCCTACACGCTGTGCCGGAGTTATAAGGGACTAAGGGAGCAATTGCCCCGGGTTCCCCAGACTAAAGTAAAGGACTTCTTTTATATAAACAGTATAATTATAAAATAAATTCTATTCTTTCATTATAGTTCATTTTTTAAGATTTGTCATGCAATTTAATTTCTATATTGAGGACCCCCTAAGGTCTACATCAGGCCTTGCCTACACCGTGCATAATAGAAAAACGTATGCTGATCCATGACATCACACCGTCCATGCTGATCCATGACATCACACCGTCCATGCTGATCCATGACATCACACCGTCCATGTCAACATGTGCATGGATATAACCTGTATGCATACAAATTAACAATGAGTCGAATCTCTCCCATTGCTAGAAATTCAACCAGAATGGCGGAAGCAATATCATCATGCTATAATATTATGTCGGTCAGCAATGTTTGGTGCATCAAGGATTAATATTACGTCCAAATGATCTGTGAGACATCCAAGACAGAACAAGCTCCGCCATAGTGATTGTATTCATACTGCGGCAGATTTGAGCATCCCACTGAACTGTTAAAACTGGATAACAACAGTCTCGCCTTAAGAATATCTTATAAGCGTGCGTGCTACATTAAAACAAATGTATGTACTTTACTCGTCTTATTCTCTATTTATTACACACAGTAGCGGATCCAGATTATTATTATTATATATATATATTCCGCGTGGAAGGACGTGGAAATTAACCATGTTCCCCCAATCCTGTTCATCCATCACATTTGGACTCCCCCTTTCAGAAATCCTGCAACCGCGGCTGATTTATTACACATAATTGCATGACACCCTGTCACCGATTTGTCCTTTGTGATGGGTTGTTAAACATTCAGTTAACAGTTATTACAATAATAGCTTACCAATTTTTTCAAAATTATAATTTTATTTGCTGTTGGTTCTTTTGATATTTATAGTTTATCACTTGCCTCTAATTACAAAATGAAAAACGTAAGTGAAGACGATTTTTTTTATTCATACCTGCCTGAAATGACGTAGGTTTAAATGACATTGAAATGACGGAGGTTTAACCAAAAACAATTAGTGCTTCCGTACAAAACAGGAAATAAAAGAACCACAAGGTTTGTGATACACTGAAATGTTACTGGTACATGTAGATATAGATATCTATAAAAAAAATAACATTAAAAATATCACTTTAAAAACAAATTAGATAAAATATTGTGTAAAAGCTGTGATTTCTTTTTTTTCATTACATTCAACGCAGGCTGTAGGATTTCAGATTTCATGGGAAACACATTTTGGGTTCCGTGCCTGACACTCATGGGAACCCATGGGCAACTGTTTTTCAGTTCCGTAAAATTGGTGATGGGTACCCATTCTTGAAACATTTAATTAAATTTAGTAGCAGTATATTTTGAACACACCTGTGCAGAAATTGTACATATACCTATAATCATCTACAATGTAATGAAAACAACCGTCTGTAGCACAATCACAAGCATTTACTACGCTCGCGCCAACTTGACAGTTCGACCCAGAATGCTTTGCGCTTGGAGGAACTTTATAAATTATGTCAACAAAGGAATCCTCAATTTCCCGAGATTCTATTTTTAAACATCAAACGATGATGGACTTGCGGTTGTCAGTGTCGCGTTAGACGTAAAAATGACAGACGTGCCTACCAATTTGTTTGAAGATTTTAATTTAGAAACATAATTTTTTCACCTAAAACGAAATATGAGGTTGTCCCTGTTTAATCCTGTTTACATATTGTAAATGTCTAAACATTTCGAGAAATCATACCCGCCCTGTTATAGCATAAAGCAAGCATTTTTATAAATATAATTTCTTATTAAAATTATTATTTGTTTTAAACTGAAGCAAATGAACCTAATTTGAAGAAACGCCCCAAATAAACACAGTCACTTTTCTGCTTCCTGGCCGCAATCTGTTTTAGTTGGATACCCTATACGAAAAAATTCTTAATAAAATATACCGGGAAAATTGCCAACATGCCGATAGTATCGCGAATTCAATTACGGTTTGGCAGTGATCACTGTACCGTAATGCATTCAACACATTATTATCTCGAACATTACAATTCTTATTATTTACATTATTATACCGGTATGGTATATTTTTATCTCCCCATTTGTGAAGCGTATGCCCTCTACCCCTTTTCAAAATTATGCAGAATTACAGTCATTTTAAATACCGCACTTTACGATATTTAGGGCCAAGTTAGAAGCAAAGTCACGTGATAAGCGACATGTTGTACTAACGTGGATTTCAGTTTTATTTGTTTTTACAAATACATACGTATAGGCCCATATGCGATTATTCAACAATAATTATGAATTATATCCTTAGTTAATCTCATTGGAAACTTGTGTGTACTATCAGTAAATACTATTTGTCTTTGCATCATGTGTATGTGTTCAATTGATACAATGTCTTAACGGAAATACGTATAACACGGGTAAAGTATGCTGAGAATATGCTGAGAATGTCTAAGTGTATAAATGAAACAATAACTGAAAGGAGTTTGGTAAATGATGCTCTTTTTATTACTGAGGGACGCGATCGGGAAAATGTAAAATGAAAGCTCGATAGCGAATGTTTTCAGCCGCGAAAATGTTTTCATATACTGTATTCCTTCTGTTATGGGCTCCTATCGAATGGAATCGGCACATTTCGTTACGCTCTAAATAACATGTAGAAGAAAACATTTCCAGAAGAAGGCTAGCTTGATAAAGGAGGAAAGTACGGCATTCTTCAAGATATGTTAATGAGAATGAAGAGCCAATAAGTGGGAGGGGTTGGGGGAGGTGGCAGGCATGGTGTAAATTCTGGGGGATGGGGGAACACATCCCTCCATTTTTTAGATAGGGAGTTGCCTATATAATTATCACCCCCGCCCCCCCTTAAATGTTTTGCTTCAAAAATTGAAATTAAAATCTCTAAATAATAATCTTTACCACCATTTCTCTTTATTGTATCAATGCAACACTTAACCATGTGGTCTTAGTCAAATGTATCGAAGATCACGGGTGGTCTATAATAGTATAATGTCGTCGGTCCTGGCTTAATGGGGTGATGGTGACAACTCTCCACCCCCCAACTTTTTGGAAGCTCCGCACCTCCCCCCATCTTTCAGGAAGCGCTTTCCGCTATTTTGTTAAGTATCGCGTTGCGAATCGATACACAAATCTAATATGCAAAATAAGTAATTGCTAATCAGTTTACACTGATTAATCAAAATTTTAAAACAACTTTACGGGGTGGGGGCGGAGGACCAGTAACTTGTATGGGAGGGCCAGTAACTTTTGTGGGGGGCAGTAACTTTTCATATTCAAAGGCCCCCCGGGCCAGTGGTTCAAAAACCTTAATGTCAACCCCTGCCTTATATATATTGGAAGCCCGCGAATATTGCCTGTAATACCAAAAGTAAAACGTTATAAACGAGGTGAGTTATGTCCTTTTGCCAACAGTAAATACAATACGGTAATTTATAAATATGAAAAATATATAAATCGCTTCTTGAAACTATTTCATATGTCACTATATACATGTGAATAGTGTTTAGGTCCTATAAAGGGCTATAAATTCATTACTAATATTTGCAAAAATATTTTCAACACGTTCTCTCGTTATTTAAAATATCTGAGTGCATAAAACATATATATTTATTATTCAGGTTTACGAACACTATCGTTTTTTGACGATCAAGTCGGCCGTTAATGTCTGAACTGCCGTAACGTATACGTGGGTAAATGCATCATTTTTGTCAAAATGACAAAACGCGTTTTGAGTAGCGGCCCTTTGCTTGCTCGATCCTACCTGTTGTTGCTACTGGCTACTTCTACAATTACAAAATTAGTAAATATAACAAAAACATGCGACATACCGGTTTCGTCTATCCCTGGTAACGTTGAAAACACTTTATGGATGTAAAATGTGTCATCACAGGCAATGTTCAGACTTAAAATTTGATAACTGTGATTTCAACACCGTAATCTGAAAACAACCCTCATAAAATGGCGCCCGTTTACACATTTGTAGTTAAATATTCATACACCAACCGCTTTACCGCGTGCACGTTATACTATGCGAAAAAGATCATTCTATGTGTTTATATTATCGCTTACATTTATTTAAATAACTATTAACATCATTTGTTTATGTTAAATTATAAATGTGTCTAGCTGATACTGACATTTAATGCAACAATTGAAAAGAATCGGTATTTTTGTAAGAAACAGATCTTATCAGTCAGCTTTTGACGGATCACCCTCCAAAAATGGAAAAATGTCACCTCAATCTCTCCGATTTTGCTAAAAGTTATTGGGGCTAAAAACAATAATATGGCAATTTTTAGAGAGATCGGACAAGCGGTTTCCGAAATATAGCCCACCCAAATTTGTCGATTTTGACCAAACCTGGCGACACGGCCATATCTCAGTAACCAATTGGTCAATCTTGATGAAATAGATATTTCTAGAAAGGTAATTGCTAAATGATTTTTTTAAAATGCCATTATTTTTGGTACTGGAGCAGGTTAAATAGTAGTGACCTTGGATTTGGTCATGTGGGACAGGTAACCCTGAAATAAATTCGCTTTGAAAATTTAGCCCAACATGTTGTCTAAAAAATATAAAAGAATTGAAGATATATTTCTTATTAGCCTGTAAAATAAAGTTGAACTATGCATGTCTGACCAAGCACCTCATCTGCCTCAAGCTGGTTACACTAGTGTAAAGCGGCTTTGCGGTTCATACTTGCATGAATGTCAAACATTTTCAAGTTCATTTCTAAAATAACCACTTTGATATGGGTAGTTGCTCTAGATGTAATAACAATAATGTGATTTGTTGATGTCTAAAAGAGATCTAGTTCATTGCACTCATAACCAGAGGTGGTCAACCTTGATGTGTAACATTATATATTCCCTCTAATTATTTTATTTAAAAACGTCATCAACCCCAGAACAAAATTTATACCTATATACAGTATATTGAAGAAAAAAGAAATTTGAATGGAAGGTCGATGGGGGTGGGGGAGGAGTGATATAATAGATGTCTCACATGCAAACACACCTGACCATTAATAATTTATTGGCCAAAGCCGGATTAAAGCAATTGGTGACCATGGGTTAGGAGATCTTGGGTGCCCATGTTTAATAGCATATGATCATGAGAAAGGAGGACGAGGTCCTTCTAGATTATAATGCCCTGGGCTTAAAATAAATCCTGCACTGTTAGTGTCCTCTATCAGCACTTAGGTAACTTTGGTTGTCCTAAAGAAATAAGTGGCATTGAGTCAAGCAGGGATGAGAATGGCAATTGTGAAAAATGTCTGAAAAAGCAAGCGTAAAGATGTCTTCACATGTCACGTGAAAATCGAGATTCCACACGAAAATAATTCAATATAGATTGTATTTTATTACTCTTTGGAAGTCTTCGATGTTCACCGACAGTTCCAAGTGATTATTCAGTAAATACAGAATAATGCGTTTTGAATAAAACAGCCTTACATTCAGCCCAGGTTAGAATTCGCAAAAGCTATGTAACCATTTAAAAGTCGGAATTCCACATGCAGAATTCTCATCCCTAGTCAAGGATGAATCCACAGTTGGGTGATAGTCTACTAAAACAGATAAAGAAACAAGCGATTGTGTTATGTAAAAATTGTTTATTAATGGTAACACTCTGATTCCTTTCTTCTCAACCATGATAAGAAGTTAACAACTGGTAACGTGAACTCCATGTTCATTAGTAACAATAAGACAAGTCTACAAACACACTAACATGTAGCCTGGCCCAGGTGATGCGCTATACACACACTCAATATACAAATCCCCAATGGTGCTACATTTACGTAAATACAAACAATTACTACTATCAGTAAAAGTAAGTGTTCAAATATTGCAATACACCAATCCCAGATGGTGCACTATTCACAAATATCTAATGGCCATATACTATTACATGTAATAAGACAAGTCTGCAGAAGAAACACACAACATAGACAATTTACTATAGAGTACACACACAGAGAAGAGAGTACTTAAGAACAGAAACTCTGTATGCTAATCTGGAAAAAAGTAAAGTTTGTTTTATTTACCGACGCCCCTAGAGCACATTGATTTTTATCTTATTGGCTATTGGACGTAATACATATGGTCATTCTGACATGTATTTAGAGGAATCCCACTGCCGCCACATATGCTACTCTTTCCGATAAGCAGCAAGGGGTCTTTTATATGCACCGTCTCACGGACATGACAGCACATACCACAGCCTATGATGAACCAGTTGTGGACCACTAGTTGGAACTGCAAATGGGTCCACTGAGAAGGATCGATCCGGCGACCGACTGGTTCACAGGCAGACACCCTACCGCTTGAGCTACATCCCCCTCCGGAGAGCAAACAGAATGACTGGCTGAAAGCAACGCTAGATGATCTGTACATCACCGCACTAGTTGCCTGCTTAAATAGAACGAACACACAGTTATTCAGTTCTTAACACTATACAATGCTGCATTAAATAAATGTATGAATAATAATAAGAGAATAATATAATATGGTATAACATGGAACATGCTAGCCTAAAGGGACATGGAGCATGATGGCATAACTTGGGGCATGATGGCATAACTTGGGGCATGATGGCATAACATGGAGCATGATAACTTGGGACATGGTGGCATAACACGGAACATGGTGGCATAACATGGGACATGGCAGCATAACATGGGACATGGTGGCATAACACAGGACATGATGACATGGCATAACTCTGGCCATGGTGCACACAGGACATAGTGGCGTAACACAGGATATTGTGGCATAACACGGGAAACAGTGGCATAACATAACATGGTGGCAAAACAGAATGCACTGGCAAATAGCAACAACACATTTTACATACAACATAGAAGCCTGTAATTCTGTACAGTGGAACCAGATTATCCAGACAGACAGCAGAGCTAAACATAACATTAGAGTAATCCAACGTGGATTAAGAGAACATCTTCAAGTGGGAGTTCACTTGTACATATAACTTATTCTTTGTATGAACTGTAATGAACAAATATGAAGTTTTTTCTCCAACAATGAAAGGCAGTCAACTAAGACATAACATTGTATAAAACATGGCAGTTGGTTTCATATAGTACAAGAAAAAACCACTAGGTTTTTAAAAATGTCATTACAACACATACATTATTTACAAATATTTGACAATATAGAAACGGACAATATTCACTGAACAAAAAAACCTCATGTTTTAGAAAATTTTAACAATGCAATCTCATGAATATAAGTCGCCACTCAAAAATCATCTCATACATAATTAACAAATATTAACCTCCATGTTTTTGTTTACATCTTTTAAATGGCTCTCACTTATTTATCTATATGCATTGGTCTCTAGCTTGTACAGAGATAGTTTTGAACATTTAAAAACAATTTCCCATACATGTCCCAGATGTATGTTTATGGATTATACAATCTTGAAAACAGTGTTGCAATGTTAGGGTTAGAAAATGTTAACATTGGTTTAATACAGTTTAGAAGAAAATACATTGGTTTAATACAGTTTACAAGAAAATGTTAACTTTGGTTTAATACAGTTTACAAGAAAATGTTAACATTGGTTTAATACAGTTTACAAGAAAATGTTAACATTGGTTAAATACATTTTACAAGAAAATGTTAACATTGGTTTAATACAGTTTACAAGAAAATGTTAACATTGATTTAATATGGTTTACAAGAAATTGTTAATATTGGTTTAATATGGTTCACAACAAATTTTTAACACTGATTTAATACAGTTGACAAGAAAATGTTAACACTGATTTAATATGGTTCACAAGGAATTGTTAATATTGTTTAATATTAATAATGGTTTACAATAAATTATTAACATTGATTTAATATGGTTCACAAGGAATTATTAACATTGATTTAATATGGTTCACAAGGAATTATTAACATTGATTTAATATGGTTCACAAGGAATTGTTAACATTGATTTAATATGGTTCACAAGGAATTGTTAATATTGTTTAATATTAATAATGGTTTACAATAAATTATTAACATTGA
>JAULBS010003334.1:0-10346 GCA_032355785.1 Symmetromphalus regularis | reverse complement strand
ACAGCAACCCCCCCCCCCAATAATTCCCATAATGTGTTTATTAATTGTTAAATTATTAACCGGCAAATTCTGATATTCAGAAACAGGAGCAGCTCTTCCCCCCCCCCCCATATGAATTTCGTTCCAATGTCCCTGTTATGTTACATCAAATGATATTCATCCATGATGGATTTTCCAGCATAATTCATATCCTAAATGGTTTCTTTGTAACAAAATTGAGAGACTATTAAAGCTATGTTGCCTCTAATAGATAATCTTAAAATGTTTCTAGACTACCACACCACAACCACTTTGTCATTATAGGAATATCAAAATAACCGAAAAAGTTCTAAATGACCATTTAAATATTGGTTCACATAAACTTTTTTTCAGCGCAATTACTGTCAGATACATATAATGCAAGAAAAAATCCAATTATATTGTTATTGTTGTTAAAACAAAGATGGTACTACTAGTATAATAAGTATTTAAATTAACAAAAGCACCTATGTAGTGGCATCTCCTGACATAACTTGACAGCAAAGCAGATTGTATGAGTTGGATATATTCTTCCAACATGAAGATCCCAACTGATAGTAACAGACAGAATTTGTATGAACATGCCAGACAGATAACCAGAGGGAGATGATAGTCCTAGCTGATAAAAACTGATGAATATTCGCACAACATATATCAACTACTATATTCTTTCAAAAGTATCAAACTCCAGGTAAATGGAATTGTGAAACTGATTAGGTCTTGAGAGACGTCACCAGACTCCAGATCGTGGGGAAGTTTGTAATGACGTGTATGCAAGCCCAGCATATCCACAAGTACCAGTAATGCAAAGATGAGGATGTATGACTAGATTCTACCAAATTCTTCTTCTCCATATTGAAAAATAGTCACCATCTTGAAATCGTAAGTAAATAAATTAGATTTACAAAATGATCCAAAAAGAACATAAATGCATGTATTACTATTTGAATTATCTTAAAAAGTATCTGTGAAAAACTGTAACAACTGTACTCTTTACACTGTTTTATACTCCTGTATTTTGATATACTGTTATGTTGGATTTCAAACTATTCCCTGTTATTTTTCCAACGAGGCTTGCCACATTTAGTTCATGAAAGAACAGTAGCTATATTTTAACAAGTAATGTATTCAAGTGTCTTTATTATGAATTTGCCGATATATCCCAGTTAAGTGATTGCACCGATGTCATTTAATTTATGGGACATACTCTAATTATAACTGTGAGGTAAATATATTTATACTTTAGAACTAAATTCATATTGGAGGGGCTACTCCTGTTTCTGAACATCAGAATTTGCCGGTGAATAATTCAACAATGAATAAAAAACATTTTTATGAGAATTATTGGGGGGGCTGCAGCCCCCACCACCCCACCAAGCACCTCACCCCCGGCTCCAACGCCCCATGTATTAAATGTGTCTATAATATCTGCCGATATGAAATGATTTTAAAATTCATAACAATATTGCAATATGTTTTTCAAGTGTCAACACTGGTCTCAGCTGCTACTGTAGCAAGTCCCCATCCAAAAATGCAGTTATTACTATTATTATTATTATTATTATTATTATTACTGAAACAGCTGTGGTCCAAATGCTGTTTTAACCGATGTTATTGTTTTGTTTTTTAAACTATAATAGGGGAAAAAATTGTTTATTTTCACGTTCTTCCACTTTGAAAAGGGGGGGGGGGAATTGAGAAAAGTGGGTCCCTGAACCCCTGGACCTCCGTGGATCCGCTACTGATATTTATCCTACAGTCATAACTAATGATAAAAGTCTGTCAGTTACTATCTGCGTTAATGGTAATTTACATATAAACTGATCACGTATACAATGTTGCATCTCAATAATTTTGTTCCATTTGACATTGAAAATTCTTTTACGTAACAAAATCGAATCGATTAAGGCCTATTTGAAGCAAAGTCTAGGATTGGCTGATGTTGTGTGTGCATTACATGAAACTACTATTCATTTCTTGTATAAATAGGGAACGGACCGTACAAACGTGATAACAGCTGCTAAGTAACAGTTGGAAAATACACATTTGGTAGGCGTCGCAAGGCAGAGGACACTTCGTGTCGCACGTTTGCAATGACAGTGGCAGCAATTCCGGGGATCATCTCCCTGCTGGTAGGCCTGCTGGGTGTGGTACAAGGGGGTCGGTACTACTCCATATGTGAGCATGATAAAGACAGAAGTGTGTATAAATACCGTGTTGAAAGACTGAGCGGTGGATCTGTTACCATGGAAACTGAACTTAAAGGACGGGTATCCCTTCTGTTGAATGTAGCTTCCTTCTGAGGTAAGATGTTTTTTTTTTATATAATTATTTTTCTGCAGTTCTATAATAGTCCTTATGTGACAATGCAGTACATGGTTTCGTTTCTTCATATTAGTTAACCGTACTGTAAAACAAGCTTTGTTCTTAAGTAATTACAAATGATGCAATGTCTTTAAAATCTTCCTCTTTCCTTCAATATCTGGTTCCATCCACAACAACTTTGACAGTGATTCATGAGTGCATACCGAAAATATGTTCTGCTGGAATTTATATTCAAGGATATAATGTCGTCCAAAACTTTTATTCTAGGAATTAAATATATATATAAATATATATCGAAGACTGCGATGTCGGCGGTGTTTTTTTTTTTTGTCTGTGAGAAAGCATTTAAAAATAAAAACAATGTTTACAACGATATTCGAATCTACTGTAAATAGAAAATAAGTAATCCAATAAACTTGGTCTTCTGTGTTGCATTTCATATATGACGCGGATAGCAACAGGGCAGTCATCAGTCAAACACATATTATCAGTGTTCCATGTACTAGTATACTTTGGACTAGCGCAACGTAATTCTAATTATCAACCATGTTATAGCGCATTTCAGACTCAAATCACGTCATATGCAGTACCTTATTTTGACCTTAATATAGGCCTTTACACGTTTGTTTCATTTGAATGGAAAAAATGACCTCGACAATTAAATGTTGTGCCATCAGTATGGATGGATACACTCGCTTTTCGCAAACATTGTGTACTATCATTTTTAAAGTAATTAATTTGTGCATTTCTTAATATAATATTGTTTTGAACGTGTAATAGTTACATCATGCAGACTGCATGACGGCACTCATCACGATTCCTAATTTTAAAGGGGCATTATAACAGTTCTACAAGGTGGCAGTCCTCCAACACATATTTGTGTTGAAATGTATTGCATTTAAAAAAGGTATTTTATCGATTGCATGCTGCTTATAATTATGTTAGTACATCTTTAAAACTTTGACATTTATACTTTTATCAAATGCTTCAGTGTTATGGATTTTGACATTGATTAATAGTTCTGAACATTATCTGCTTCAAGCAAATGATGAAGGTTATTTTTGTCACTAATCTTTTCCTTTGAGTCTGTACGTTCCACAGTTTGTCCCAAGGCATACTTTTGCTACACGTTTATCCACTGTCAACATAAAATTAATGCACGTTTTTAGATCACGTCAACTGCCTAGTGGTGTTCAACTTCACCACCAATTTATGGAACAGTTTTTAACCTTTTAACACACATCAATGGTGATCAAATGACTGCAAAAGAATCAGATTACATTTCCCCTCTAATTCTATGTGTTGATGCAAAACCATCGGTCTAAACTCTAAAATACCTATGATTGTCTCGAATGGAGAGTGGGGAGCGGGATGTAGCTCAAACGGTAGAGTGTCCGCCTTTGAAGCTGTCTGTCGTCGGATCGATCTTTCTCAGTGGACCCATTTGCAGTTTGGACTATTTTCCGTTCCAACTAGTGATCCACAACTGGTTCATCGATGTGCTGTTCTGTCTGTGGGACAGTGCATATAAAAGACCCCTTGCTGCTTTTCGGAAAGAGTAGTATATGTAGCGGCAGCGGGTTTCATCTAGATAAATATGTCAGTATGACCATATGATTGACGTCCAATAGTCGATGATAAGATAAAAATCAACGTGTTTAGAGGCGTCGTAATAATAAAATAAACTTTACTTATTTTACGAATGGAGAGTGGAGATCCAGCGACCGCCATAGATAATTATGAAATATATATTAAAATATGTTTATTTAAACTTACACAAAAACAACCCAGCAGATCTGTCAGAGCCATAATTTGTAAAGAACAGATTTTAATTTTTACAATATTAGTGCTGCAGCCGATCTTATAAAGAGTTATTTAAAGAATTACCTTTACTCACCGTAAAACGTATCACAACCATTGTTTTAAGAAAAATAATATCTGAAGAATCATGAATGGGTTATTTTCTTTTTTTTATTTGTTTTCTTTTAAAACTACGGCTTATTTCTTTTTGTTAATATCAAAATGAACATTATGCATGTAATATGTAATAGATTATATGGTGGTTCTTTTTCAGGTTTCACTCCGCAGTACTGGCAATTAAATGCACTTATGTCAGAACTGAAACACCTTCCTTTTAACATCATTGGCTTTCCTTGTAACCAGTTCCACCACAAAGAACCTGGCCTCAACGGGACTGAGATTCTCAACAGTCTGTATTACGTTCGGCCTGGCAATCATTTCTCGCCTTCATTTCCACTCATGTCCATGATTGACGTAAACGGACAGAACGAGCATCCTCTTTATTCTTACTTAAAGGTTAGTTAGTCTATCCGACCATCTATTGAAATATTCATACTTGAATGTTAGTTAGTCTATCCGACCATCTAGTGAAATATTCATACTTGAATGTTAGTTAGTCTATCCGACCATCTAGTGAAATATTCATACTTGAATGTTACCTAGTCTATCCGACCATCTATTGAAATATTCATACTTGAATGTTACCTAGTCTATCCGACCATCTACTGAAATATTCGTACTTGAATGTTACCTAGTCTATCCGACCATCTATTTAAATATTCGTACTTGAATGTTAGCTAGTCTATCCGACCATCTATTTAAATATTCGTACTTGAATGTTAGCTAGTTCATCCAACCATCTACTGAAATATTCGTACTTGAATGTTAGCTAGTTCATCCAACCATCTACTGAAATATTCGTACTTGAATGTTAGCTAGTTTATCCGACCATCTACTGAACTATTTTTATCTGAAGGTTAGCTAGTTCAATCTGAACAAGTATTGAAATATTTTACTTGAATATTAGCTAGTCTATCCGACCATCTACCGAAATATTTTCATCTGAAGGTTAGCTAGTTTATCCGACCATCTACTGAACTATTCTTACTTGAATATTAGCTAGTCTGTTCGACCATCTACTGAAATATTTTTTATTAGCTGAAATTATGGGGATTAATCAAATAATTTACTATCCAATCTGAAGTTGGCAACAGGCCACATTTCCTCCATATGACACCAAATGACAGAGGTAGACGGGTCGATCCCCTCAGTGGACTCTTTGGGCTATTTCCATCATTGTAGTACATCTTTGCTGTTCAGTCTTTGATAATATCAGCCTCTGAGATGGCAACGAGTTTCTTCTGTAGATAATGCGTCGCAAATACCATTTTTGACAGTGTGCTTGAAACAAACATTCCTGTTTAGCTTTCCAACTTCACAAATTGTTGGCAAAATGTAAAGCCACTGATTAATCATAACTTATTATCTGTCAAACACATGGTATTTGTCTTCAAAATAATATTTTAAAATAAAACCCATCAGCCAAATAGATTACCATTTGTATTGGTAGTACACCGACACGACAGTACATACCATAATCTTTGTTATGCCAATTTGGAACTACTTGCTGGAACGGGGAATAGCTTAGAAGATGCACTGACGATCTACAACGTCTAGCAGGGTGCTTTTCCAGCTAGCTATATTGTATATGCTTGTATATTGTATATCCGCAGTGCATCTTTTGCACTGTGAAAATCAATAATTTCTAGAAATACCAGGAAAAACTAAACTGTATGTTTGTTTTATGCATATGTATATATGATAATATTTGCAATAGGATTTTTATAAATTATTATTATTGTTATTGGGTTTTTTCTTTTTCTTTTTGGTGTGTGTGGTGTGGTGTGGGTGTATGAAAATGGTTATTTCCTTTTTTAAGGTTATCTCTAACTCATACTTACTTTTATTGTTGTTTGTTTGTCTGTTCTTTCAATTTTGATTTCTCTTTATTAATCCTAAACAAATTTTAACTTCCAGGAAGTATGTGATGCTCCATCAGCAACAGTCCACTGGAAAACAGAAAGTTTCTGGGACCCAATTAAGGCTAATGACATTGGGTGGAATTTTGAAAAATTTCTCCTCGACAGTTCCGGACACCCAGCTTTTCGGTTCAAACCTGAAGTTGAACCCAGTCAGCTCCTGGGAATCATTAAAATCATGTTGAAAGAGGACATGTCACGATATGAGACAAAACGTTCCATTTTACTCGAACTCCGCCAACTGGATAAAGAAATGATAATACGTTCCAGAATGTAATTTATAATTATAAGGCGCCGTTTTACTGTTCAGTTCATACCATTTTATTTATCACAGCAAATGATAAGAAATATTTTGTTATATAAATATCAATGTTTTTTTTTTTAATATGTACAACTAAAGACTCATTATTTCATATCAGTAATTCCGAGAAAAAAATAGTCCATTTCCAACCATTTAGGTTATCAGTGTGTTTTAATTTTTAATCGTATAGATCTACGTATCTGTTAAATCAAATAAAACACGTGTACTTATAAACCTTAAATTTATATTCAAGCTTAGTATAGTGTTTGTTTAAAACAGTATCATGCTATTATTTTAATATTAGGCTTTACAAATAAATATATTTTGTTATCTACGGTTACTCTTATAACAGCATTTTATACAACACTGTTATATAAACAGATAGCTGGGTTTTGTAACGTGATTTAATGTATTCCAATTTTTCATAATGAGGTCGTATTTTGCAATATAATATTTTACACGGACTGTTATCCCAAATGGACAATTTAATGGAAATAAACTTTGGTGTGTGACCGTCCTACAGAGTGAAATTAATAAACATGTCCTTCTTAATAAAAATAAATATCAAGTAGAGCAAAATTTGGCAACGAAAAAAAAAAATTACGAGACGCAGTCAATTCAAATTTTCTACATTTTTAACGCCACTTAAAAACAAATTTGGATATAGTCGCAATAAATCAAAACTGAGTATCTCCAAACTGATGGACGTCACAGTATTAAAACATACATGTAGGGTAAGGAATTTGTATTCTGAGAGCTAACAATCAACATTTTAATTAGTCCAAAAACTATTACTTTTCTGTAAAATTTAAAACAAAATAGCAGTAGTATAAATAGCTGGGACATCTCAACATATGATGTCGGTAGTTCACGAAACTCGACTGAAATAATAATATTGATTTAGCAATGCAACAATTAATTTGCCTGTCAATGTTTCCCTTCACTCCCTCTACTTTGGTGAATTCTCTTCTTTTAGTAGCTGTTTATGTCTTCTTTTTTTCTAAAGAAGGGAGATAATTATTTTGTTTATTTGTTTAACAACCCCCGGAGATAATTCTTAAACCAAAGTTACTCCTATTGTCTTCCATTGCTGTACGGCGCTTTTATGAGTTATCAGCATATTTTGTCAGCTTTCAATATTTATTTCATGGTCAACCAAAGACTGACCTTAGCTAACTTTAGAATTGGGGAAAACTTATCAAGACCATCAGACTCAGAATCACAGTTATATGTGTTTTGTAAAAGAAGTAGATTTCAAACTGTATTACACACAACATAGCGCCAATTTCATAATGGATAAGACTAAACTTTTCTTCTTCACAGCATTAAACTATCGAAAGATTGATAATAATGAATTTGTATTTCTAGTACGACGTCTATAAGTATTTCCTTAACTTAATCATGAATGTTCAAATATTTGTATAACTTTTAAGATAGAAATTGCTTTAAAATATTCAAATAGGTGTGTTAAATGGTATCGTTTATCGCAATTATTAACATTATAATATAATATAAGATGTCTTATAATTTAAAATATTTTAGTAATAAAATACACAACTACAACCACATTCCTGAAACGTTAGTTTTCAATTAACCTTTAAATTTATAAAAAAAAAAAATATTTTTTTATATATTTTTTAGGACTTCCATTTCATCCATATAGCATTTTAAAATTATTTGAAAAAAAAAGTAGACTAATATTAATGTATGTAGGTACCCTAATTCTACATTTAATTTCACTATATCTATAAGGTAATTTCTATTAATTTGCCTAATTTAATTTTTCTTCTCTAACTTCTGCTGATTATTTTTTATTTACCAAATATATATTTTTAAATACATGTTCAGTGGTTGTGGTGATTTCTTTTTCATTTACATACATTATTTTGTATTTTTTCAGAGCTTTTTCATCTTTTACTGTTTTACTGACTTCAAATTTGGCAATACATGATGAGCCACCCAAAAGCCATTAACGTGGTTGGGCAGCTTTGAATCTATCAGCGAAAATTGAGTTTTTGTGCATTTGACTCGATGTGTAGTTTGGTAGCGCCAAGACTAGGTCTGTGAAACAGCAAACGAGTGAAGACCTGATGTATAAACATAAAATAATCTGTTAATAAACTGATTCCATTTCTGTCAGTTTTTGTTGTAGTTCTTGCTATAGACGTTTATTTGTAGGATTTTATTTAGTTTGTAGCACAATCGTTGGGTAAGGCTAGTGGGTACTATGTTCGAATCACATTCAAGGAAAAGAAAATACTTTGTTTAATGAACCCCCAGCACACTATTTGTGAACCACTGGTTTGAACGAAAAACCGCCCAAATAGGTCCGCCGAAGGGTTCAATCTGACCATACTCGCTCCTGATATTTAACGAGTGCTATGTTTAATACTAAACTCCATGAGCGAGGTGCAGTCACTTTAGATACATAACCACTAATCTATTAATTTAAGTCAGCTGAGTCAAGTATCCATCAGTTGCGGAATGATGGTTTGAAGAGGAGAACATTCGCACGTTAGTACACTGGATTTGAACCATTTTAAAAAAATACTATTTTATACCTTTTGTGGGTTATAATACAATGTGTATTATTAGTATTGATATCTGCGTTAATATGATTTTTTTAAATACTTAGGTAGAGGACAAAATTTTTGACAGAGGAAAGGTCAACTTTCAAATACGTTGTGTTCAACACGTGTGTCACCTGATTTGTATCTAATGTAGTTTTGCTTCAGTTGATGCACATTGTGAATATGGACTAAGCTGAACCAATGAAGCAAAGTTGTTGTGATTAGTTATGTATAAGAGTTTGTTTGTTTGTTAGTTTAATGACCCCCCCCTCCCCCTCGGCTATTGGGGGCCATACATTGGTGTGAAAAGATAAAAATTAAATAAAAATCAGTGTAAAAAGGTTATTTATATTATTCAATATATACAATATAATACATATCACTATGATAAAATTTCGCAATAATAAATAAAACAATGGTAAAAACAAATTCAAGTAATTAAGAAAGAAAACTAAATTTGTTGTAAAAACCAACGAGAAAATACATAACATGGAAATGTATATAAGAGTCAATGATTAATAATTAAAAAAAAAATAATAATAATAATAATATTGATAATGTAATAAGAGTATTAGAGGAGGAAATAAGAAATATGAGAGTAAGGTTTTACGTCTTTGTATTGCAACATTAAATATATTTTGATAGATCTAGTACAATTTTCTTTTATTTTAGTGTTAATAAATTTATAAACTTGTTATAGGAAGGCTTAACACAGTAATATTTCTTCAAGAAGAGTTAACATTGTGGTGAAAATCCATATTGGACGAGAGTCACTCATGATATAAACACTATGTAATACCACCCCACCAATGGGCGAAAATCCGTTCCTGAAAGTGGGGGGGGGGGCGAAACATTCCCCCTGTCCAAAAAGTAGGGGGACGGACCATTCCACTGTCCAAAAAGTGAGGGGGTCTTCCCACTGTCTTCCCGTCTCCCCCCTTTGGATTTACGCCCATGACCCCACCCCACACAGGCAGTAATTCCTCTGGAACCGCCTCTGTAATGGACAGACACTGAATACGACAGGCTCGCGAGAATTTAATCAGAAGAGAAAATTGAAACTGAAGCCTGAAAATTGGTCGTGATCCGTCAGAGTAAACACGAATATTATCACACAATTAGGTTCAATTTTCATGATATGTTTATATACTCGTGCACCTGGTTCTCATTTGAGTTCTTCTCAGAAGTTCCACATCAAACAGTACGAGTAACAGTGTGTTCGGTGGTTTTAATACACCGTGGTGGAAGAACAACATCAGAAAACGTCTTCGTACCAGATGCAAGGTACCATTG